>JBCEWB010640612.1:0-17695 GCA_039654565.1 Peronia peronii
TATCTATCTATCTATCTATCTATCTATCTATCTATCTATCTATCTATCTATCTATCTATCTATCTATCTGTCTGTTTTTTGTCGATCTCTGCATAATACTATCTGTCTGTCTATGAGAATATGCTCTTAATTATGTATCTCCCTGTCTGTTTGTTGGGCTATCTATGACAAAGACTTTTTTTCCCAGAGACCGCTTCATCTCAATGGATGATACCGCTCGTTGTTCTGGGAGTGATAGTTTTCTTAGCCATCCTCCTCCTGAAGAAGCCTGCACGAAGCAATGCTGCGGCCGGGGCCCAAACAAAGACTGAAGACAACAGCCAGCCCGATCAGGATTAGAGTGGGAGAAGATCACTGACCAAGCACACTGGAGTATTGTAGACCCTTGGTCCAAATGGCATCATGTATCCATAGCCCGAAGTTGGACGCACTAATCTGTCCAAGCCTTTCCTTTTCACGCTTTATTTGTTTGTTTGTTTATTTTTCTTTCTTTTTTTTCCTTCTGTTTTCTCACTCACTTTTTCTCCAGAGTTACTTTTTTTTTTCGTGCGAAACTTAAAAAAGAAAAAAAAAAGCATGGTTATAATCCCAATGTTTTTGATCAGCCTACATAGTACATGCGGATGAAAGGATTACTATGTGTATATGCGTGTGTGCGTGTGTGTGTGTGCGCGCGCATCACTTTTATTATCTTTCCATTACTAAAATGATTAGAAAATCAATAAAGTTCAAGAGATATTTATCGATTTCCTTTTCTATTGGATAACGTAATTCCTGGAATGGTTCAAATGTTTTCTTTCTTTCTCATCTTTTATTTTCTAATTGTCTGGCTGTCTCTCTTCATCTCTCTTCTCTCCCTCTCTTTCTCTCTCTTTCTCTCTCTCTCTCTCTCTCTCTCTCTCTCTCTCTCTCTGCCTTCCTCTCTTTCTACCATCCATGAAGTAATGACAAAGTAGGCAAAGCTTGTAATAAGAAGGATGATTTTATTATAAAGATCAAAACAACAACAACAACAACAACTGCACCATCATCAATCGCCGTAAGTCCAATCTATTATCACACGAGATCTGTGCCTCCCAGTCATACGCATTCTCAGAATGGCAACAAATTTAAACATATAGTTAATGTATGTATATGAATAAAAACCTAGCCCTCGGTACCCCCAACGCCATGCTCAGTCCACGTTGGTTGTAGCTCTTTTGAGAAAATGGACAAAAACCGTTAGTTGGGCAAACTTAACGCTATGATTAGGCAGAAGTGGTTTTGGGCTTAAAAGATAGCATTAAATAAATGGCCCGCACAAAGACAGAACCACTTCCACCTATCCTCACTGCACAAAATTCTGAGAATCAAGTGGCAAGACAAGATCCACGGCTAACATGCCTACTATCCATGCAATTCTGATGAAACAATAAGTCAGATAGGCTGGTCACGTCATCGAGATGCCACACAACCGCATCCCGACGCAGTTGTTTTTCGGGGAGCTGTCCACAGGCAAGCGTTGTCATGGTGGTCAGTGAAAGAGCTTTAAAGAAAACTTGAAAGTCTCCCTGAAGACGCTAGACATAGACCGCACGTCCTGGAAGTCAGCAGCGCTGGATCGCTTCAACTGGCGTGGACTGATCAGCAAGGGCCAATTCAGCCGAAGACAAACGGACAGCAGAGACTGAAAGAAAGTGACGTCAACGCAAAGCGCGAGCGGCAAGCACATCAACTGCAGGCACCCCTCTCACGCCTGCCCAATATGTGGGAAACATTTCCATGCCTGGATTGGTCTCATCAGCCATTTCAGTCCACACCCAAACCCAACCCCATCATAGAGGGATGTCAGTGGTCTTCATCCTCTGCGATGGACGAACATAATCAAATAAAGTGGAACAAACAGCTGTTACATTTCACTACCTCTGTTGTCATCATTATGGCTAGCACCATAAAAATGTCAGAGGCAAAAATCAATACATCGACGCCCTAAACGAAGGAAAATGTGATTATCCACCCATTTTAAAATTAATTAAAATATTCCAGAAGAAATGGGCTTTCACTGCACATAAGTGAGTGTTTCTGAAAAATTCATTTCTGCCAACACCGATACAATTGTCAAGCTGATATGATATTTCTTAAGTCTACCATGCTTCTAATGCTATTCGCAATATGTACGTATGTGATGCATGGGGTGCACAGTTTGTCTCATCAACAGTGAATGAAATATCCTTTTGAGGACCAATACAATTTACCATATCTTATCTGATCTTATCTAACTTTATTCTTTTTTTTTTAATGACTTGGGCAACTGTGGACTGAGTATGACATTGCAGCAAAAACAGAACTGTAGCACTGGAGTTTGGTTATAAAAGTAGAGGAGGAAACAACGAGGGCTAATATCTCACTTGGGCACATGGGTATAACAACCAGCTAACTAGGACAGGAAGTCGACCTTTCAAAGCCAAATTGTCCTAAGCACCATAGGATCAATATACTATTCATAGAAATACATCCTTAACTGCCTACAATTGCAGTTTTCTCAAAAACAATAGCAAACAGCACGGGTCTACTTATGACAAGTTGGCTTTAACAGATTGAGTTCAGGTAACAGGAGAAACAGTGCGGGGAGAAGAAAATCCTGATGAAAAAATCAAATGTATATTCTAATCATGAAATCATTCCGATTCCCCAGTAGAACTCAAATTTCAAATCTCCAACACATTTTTTGCTGAAGAGCAGATGCCTGATCCCATGAACATAGCAACCCCCTTTGAAGAATTGTGTATTAATTCATAGAATCATAAAGGTTCAATTCACCAAATTCATCTCAGTCTTTATATCTATCTGGTCAACAGGACATAATATTCTGATGATTTGTGCATCAAATGGCTTGTGCTTTAAATGTAAACATTTGTTTTCTCAATATCTTAAAAGTGCTGACACTGTCATATGCCACTATGGTATGTCAGTGACAAGTGGCTGGTTAAATATTTCAAACAATGATGTCAAAATCACTGTATCAATCCAGTAAATTCAATCAGAACCATTAGGATCAGCATTAACAATGAGAAGTGAATTTAGTTCAATGACTAACTCTAATGTTTATAGGGCAGACATGGCCATTTCTTTACGTTTTAAACATAATTTTACATCAGAAAGGACTCTATGATGTGACACGTTTATCCCTGTGAATCAGGTGATAGAAAGAATGAGAGATCAAAGAATTATGCACAGTGTATGTGTCTTTCCATTCTCTCTTTCCCTATACCCAATGCCTGTTTGCCACCTGCAGATGGCTTTCTTGTATATAAGTATAATAAAACATTGGCATATCTGCCTACCTTGAACTTCAAATCCAATCAATTCAGTTCCAAAATAAAAATTCAATTTCATTCAACAACAGAGAAACATATGGCTCAAAATGTTGATAGGGCAGATATTGACACATATTTTTATGTTTTAAACATAATTTAGAAATGACTTCATGAACTGACACATTATTTTATTCCTGGGTTAAGTCGATGAATAAGGATATTTAGGGGGAATTCAGAATTCATGAAGAACACACATTGTTAATTTTCATTTTCTCTTTCTTCACACATGTAATAAAGCATTGTTATATGTGACTGCCTCCTATTTCAACAATCCACATTACAAAGTTTACAAATCTAATTCTCATTGGAGAAGAAATACAATGACATTTTACATAACATCCATATTTGAAAATAAAATTCAAAACAAAAGACAAACAATAAATATTTTTGAATTCAGAGATACCATTACATTAGGGCATCAATATGACAATATGGTTCGTGCAATGATATGAGATAGAGCAGTGGAGAAATGAACATTTGTTCAATGCAATAAACAAAACAAAGCATAAGTAAGCGCAAGCATTTCAGAATGAAAGAATGTAAAGAGTTAACTTACAGGCTACAGATAAGATAGCAGTTTTTGCAAGCACAAATTAATGGTACAGAAAAGTGAAACTATTTAAGTCCAATGTAAGCAGTTACACAAACATTTGCAGAGATTCAGCAGCTGGACGACCTATGAACTGAAAACTTCCAACCATTGATGTGATGATAGAGTATATTGTCCCTGTAAGTTTCTAAATGGGTAAGTATGCAGAGGCGAATTTTACAGGAGAGACAAAAAACTTAATAAATAGAAGTGAAATCATGAATCGCGCGATTAGTCCAAAAAGTGTAACTTTCATTGGTTCCATGGATTTGATATTTATAGAGAAGGTGGGGGAAACTCATTCTAGTTTAAAAAGCCAAAAACGTCATGACCCAATTTTCCAGACTTACGCGTTTAGAGACTTACAGGTCGATATATTTATTTCATCTGTTGGTACAGAAATTAAACATATCCTCTAGAGATTTTATAGAGCATTTGTGGCAGCAAAAATTACACAAGCAATTCGTTATTCAAGAAACATGGTATAAACAGAAATGAGATGTGGCACTATGAAATCAGGCTCTCGTTAAACTGAGACGACTGGAGAATTCACATGTTTTTTAACAGTGAATGAATTTTTAACGCAATTTTCTTTTCTTCACAGAAGCCTTCTATATCAATCTAAAAATACATTTCAAAGTCAAATTTGCAGAGTCAGATAGAGTAAAAGCCAAAAAATTGTAATTTAGTGCCTGATCTAAGAAGAATTTATAAGAATTCACAAAAATGATCTGCCATTTTCTCACTAAATTCAGCTGCTGCAACAGGCTGCCCTCATCCTCTTTAATTGCCAATATCTCAACTACCACTTAAGGTAGAACAAAAGTATTTTCAACACAGAAAGGGAAATGAATAATCTTCACAGGGATACCAATAACTCCATATGTTCAAAATCTGACGAGTGCCTGATTTCATCATGTCGCGTCTCAATCATGTATTTGCAAATTGACATATACAGGGGGATGCAGAAGTACGTATAACTTAAGCATCATATCAATGTTGTAACACTTAATTTTATTAAAAATAGTAGCGCATTAAATTGGTTAGCCTCATTTTTTATATTTTCAGTGTCATTAACCATAAAAGTGCATTTATCATAACTAAAATAAGACTTTTATCATAACATCTAATTTTCCTTATTATAATTTTACCTAATTTTAATGAATTAATTAATATTATAACATGAAACTATATAACTGCTTTTGCATCCAGCTATATTTATATGTACATATAAACAAAAACAAGAAGTAAGAACAGATAAAAACCCTACTTTTTTTGTCTGATGCTTAAAACAAAAAAACAAAAACAAAAACCAAAAAAAACCAAGCTAAGATATTCCAACAGAAAAGATGACAGCACCAAATTACGCCATAGTTTTAGAACTTGTGATCAGTTTAGTGAAATGTTTTAGTTCAGTTTCCTCCAATTTAAGGTGCATTCTGTTATTCTATGAGGTTAAAGGGGGGGGGGGGGGGGAGGCAAAGCCAATGAGTCTAACTGCATTGTGAATGTTAAACATAGGATCACAAAACGGTTGTAGCAGTTAAACTGCTAATCATGATTCATTGTACACGACATGATTAGTTGAAACTAAAAATACTGAGGCCTACATCTGTCCTTGGAATCCCTACAGGTCAGCTCGTTCCAATTCATGTTCTCTTATGCAGTTGAAAGACATTTGTGGAGAGAAGTCACACAAAAACAGCAACAAAAAGGAAACATGAACAAACACATGGAAAAAAAAGAAGTAAAATCTGATTTTGGAAAAAAAATGAGAGGTTGGTGAAAATAACCCTCTGACCCTGACTGTATTTGGCATTGCAAGAAGAAACTTCTGATGTTTGGATTTTTTTTAGTCAAAGTTTGACACAATTACATATATGGCTTCATAACAATTGGGGTAAACAAAAAAAGTACATGGAAAGAGACTGTATAGGTTAATCTATCCCAGAGGACTGATATGTGTAAAAATAATTACAGCATGCAATTAAAATTTTAATGTAAATAATCTTTTTGTTTTCAAGCATTTTAGCAATGCTAAAAGCATGACTCATACATTATGTGTAAAATTTCCATTTGCAAATACTGTCATAAAAATTCTTTGCAGGCCTAATAAAATACAGCAACAGAAAATCAACCTCAGTTATTTTAGATTACATAACAAAAAAATAATGACTAAAAGTCTGGCATGAGTCAAATGGGCAAATGAAAAGTAGGAATTCATTATTTCAAACACTTGTTTTGATTGATGGACCTGAACAATTGAAATTGTTGCCCATTCAGGGAAAAATGAAATATAACTGTTCTTTGAACTGCATTTGCCAACACAAACTTCTAACAATAATTGCTAATCAGTACCTGTAGGGAATCTGTGTTTGCTGTATTTATAAGAGGAACCAGAGGCCAACTATTTCCACAGGAATGGAAGCATATGTCTCACAGCCATTTAAAATGAGCCTTTATCAGTTTTCTACCTAAATGAGTTATTGATGTCACATAAAACATTAATTCATAACTTTCAGGTGGTGATAAAGGTTTAAGCTAGCTTGACTGTAGCCAAAAATATTGCAAGGTGAAAAGACACAGCCAGTGCTGAGGGAGAAGATAAATCTGCAAAAATAAACAGGTTAGCATAGAAATCTATATAGTCACTTTATAACATCCTCATGTACTTATAAGCTGCCCAAAAGAGCAATATTTTCTTATTTAGAGGTGAATGTTCTATCAATTTCATGCTATATAAAGACCTCGACATCAGGCCACTTTTCATACATTCAATCTCTGATTTTCCTGTTTGAGTTCAGTGACTTATGACTTATTCTGACTGGCTGTCACACATATGAACATGAAAGATAAAGTAGCCAACAGGACAGTGTGCAGCAATCACTGAGGCCAGAACCAATTCTGCAGTATGTGTCCACTATCGACCACCTGTGTGCAACAGATTTTGGCCTGAGATCACACACGTGAATATACAAATTAACAAAGTGCTAGGTTCATCTTAAAAGTCACAATTGTAGACCATGAGAGTAACTACAAGACAAACATGTAATCTCATGACATAAAATCTATTATAAGGCTCAAAACAGCAATGATTAAAGATCCCAAATTTGCTTTTTTTTGTGTCAAAGGGGCAAAATTACGTTACAGATAAAGAAAAAAAAAGAATTGTTATGAACGATAATGAGCAAACACTCAAATAATAATTGAAAAAAACAACTGTACACCAACAAGCAGACACATTTCATGCAATTTCAAGCAACCCCCTCTCCCTCCCTCCCTCCGCCCCCCCCCCCCCCCCCAAAAAAAAAACAAGCAAGAAGAAGCAAAAACATCTTCATGAGAATAGTTCACTGTTGGACTGAGCTCAAACTCAAAATGTAATGGAATTTGGCTTACATCATAGCATGATATAAAAGTGGAACTGATACAAAGCATTGATTGAGAGCATTTTGAAATATCTATTTGTTATATCACATCTTGGAACACAATAGTAATAGAGGGATGAAAAAAGGAAATAACAATGGTAATCATGATGATCTTAACATAAACTATTTAGATCAATCGGCACATCGTTTATTTTGAACTTTGTGTTAAATGCCAGTCTCTCGTATTTTTATTTTTTATTTTTAGACTGCCTAACAACAGGCCTCTTTCCTCACATTTATGTGGTGGAGAGGAAAATAATAATGATAATAATAATGGAGATAACTGTGGTGGTGATGAAAACTATAAAGTTGATGCTAGCAAAAGAAAAACAAAATAAAACAACAGCAAGAAAAGGATATAAAACAGAGAGAACTATATGTGTGAACAAGATTACATTCCTCATTATCTAAACAGATGAAAGTGCTTCCTCAATAGTGACCAGTTGCGGTTTTGAACCCAAGACCTGTAACACTTCCTCTCCGACCAGTTCCTCCATTACCACATCATGATTTGGCTTGGGCCTGAAAAACAGAGCGTGGTTATGGAACCGCATCACAAATTCTTTTGATTCAGAGAGTATCTACATTTCATTGGTTCAACCCTCATGACCTATCTGACGAAAACCATCCATCATTCTTCCTTACAGGTAAAAATGCCAAAATGTTGCTATATGGAACAACCTTCGTCGTGCCTCTTGCAGCCACTAAGATCGTAATGATGAGCACTGTCATTTATTCTCTAGGCAATGCTTGTTGATGGAGGCTCAGTACATGGGAATCAGTGGATGGGTAAACAGCAAACTGACCCTGACTCTCAAGGAAGTTAATGGACTTTGCACATTTAGTCATCAGGACCAATGTTCTTTATTTGTTTATTTCACACTAGCCTGGTAAGAGTACTTATCTCATGTCCACTCAGAGATGACTGAGTATGTATCATTCAATAGAAACTGAAAGTCTCTACAACTAAGAGCATTTTCATCATATTGTTCTATAGACACATTACTTACACATAAATATTCTGTATAACAGCTTAGGCAGAAAAATAATATGTGGGCATGATAAATTGATAAAAAAATAAATGTATAAATCAACTGGATAAATTGCCAGAGAAAATAATGTAAGGTTATCAAGGGCCCAAAGGCAAGACAGAGTGTCACAAACAATATGACCACAAAGTGTTGTAAGGGCCCTTGTAAGTGATGTCTAATGCCATATATATATATATATATATGGCCTTAAACTCGGCTCTGAGAGTACAGAAATTGGGATTAAGGCTGTCATTGATATTGGGAGAAGAAAATGATGGGTTGTGACAGGATTGAGGAGAGGATTACATAAGAGCCGGGAACGGTGTGTAGAAATGAGACTCTATGGTTTTGTGGACGAATACAAAGTCAAGACATAAATTTTCAGTGGCTATGTTTTACGGGCTTTTGAGCCCAAGGTCTACAACATTTTCTCTCTAAACTGAGCAACAAAATCCAAAACAAATGGATATGTACTATATGTACTGCATAATGACAGTAATGAGATGTCAATGGTATGGGTATTGTGCAGATGGGGTGATAGAAGTTTACCACATTACATCCAACCCTTATACACCCTAGCAATGTCAAGCATCGACCTGATCACAGATATGGAATTATACTTTGCACTGGAATTTCTATCCACACAGCAAAAAACACAGTAATGTCATACTCACGATTCAGAACTTCTGGGTAAAAACCATCATTTCTTCAATATGAAGACTAATAGCACTATGAAAATACGATTTGCAGTTTTTCTTAACACTTCCAGGGTAAAAGTGATATAAAATCAGAGAATGAACCAACAGGGACGGTCTTAAGGGGAGTGACAGATCATAATGTGTCTGCAATGTGGCATATATAAAGGTGAGAGTTTTACCTGAGACATGGGAGATGGAGCAAGCAGTGACAAGATGCTCCAATCAACAACAGCAGACCACCAATGTAGAAAGACAAGTCGTAGGAACCCGAGGATTCATACACAGAACCTGGGATAGAGAGACAAAATGTCAATGGGCAGTTTTTACATCACAAAAAAAGGTTTATGATATCGGCAGACTTCAATAGCCTAGTCAATATAATAAAGTATGGTATAAGGGAAAATGTTAATATTTAACCCATTCAAAACCTATGTGAGAGACCAAGTGCAGCACTGTTTGCTACTAGATTTGTTGCACAGATTTACCCCATACATCACAGATGTAGCAATAGGAATCACTTACATGTATGTAAAATACATCTTTTGGCACATATCAATGGCATATTATGAAAGTTTTTGGGGGGAGTTTGAATACAGTCATAACAACATGAACCTGTATTTTTTTATTTAAGCTATAAAAAAAATCTGGCAGATAGGGTCAACATGGAAAATATTTTTGACTCCTATAGGCTACAGTGAGGCTAAAATGTACCAGCTGTTTGGTGACTTGCCAAAATAATATTGTCCTTCAGGTGAACTAGCCTAAAACAGAGGGATCATACGTTACCAAAACAGATGTAGTTGTGAAGGGGTTAATAGTCAGATGTGAAATAAACAGTGGGTAATGATTTGTTTGCCTCAGGTCTGTCCACAAATTTCTTGCTGTTATTACTGAAACAGCTGAGAAAGTTTACTGACCTACCAACCAAATTGTGCTCCGATATCATGGTCATGTGACCCATACAAAATTTGTACAAGATCATTTTATGACAAAAGACAAAAACACTGAAGTCTTATCTCAACCCATGGGATGATCTGATAAAAAACCTGATCATTGTATATCGTATGTTTGAACCATTTTCCACCTAACATATTTATAATGTAGTATTGAAGTATTCTTATTTCTTGATTATGATTGCATGCCATGACAAAATTTTATGGATAATTGTGAAGTTTAGGTCCCCATTTTCAGCTCACGCATGTCATGTGCAGTGTGGCTATTCTATTTACTACAGACACCCACACTTTCATTCATAAATGCAGTTGTACTTTTGCACAGCACATAAAAGGAAAAGTCACATGATGTCTGCTAAAAATGGACCGACTCCCACATGGAATTGTTTACATGTCGTTACTGGAGATTGTTTTAAATCAGCTCTCTTGCTTTATTTCCAGGCACAAGAGACGTTGGAGAAGCACAGCAAAAAATGGAACAAAAATCATTTTTGTGCTCTTTGCTTGCAATGTAATCATAAAAAAATTCTGAAAAAGTCTAGGTGTAAAGAAAATGTTTTCTCCTTATAATAATTTTATCCAAATTTTTTGTTTTAAGTTTTTCGAATGATGGAAAGAAAAGTGACTTTTTTTTTTCTTAACATCGTTTGTTCCACATGCTTACATCTGGTAAGTGGTAGTAATAAGGCTGGTCAAAAAACAATGCCCATTAACATTTTTCCTTTAGTTTCTAACTGATACTTTACATGGCTAACCATGTGATCTATGTCACTTACCAGCGAGGGGAGGGCCAGCCATGCCCGCCAAGCCACGCACCATGGACAGCAAGCCAAAAGCATTGGTCAGTTTCTCCAGACCCATGCGATCACAGATAATGATGGAGGACAGTGAGATGAAGGCCGCTGCAGACGCAAACAAGAGGAGACAAAACATGAATGTGAGAACTGGTATCAAGATTTCAACCTCAGACAGTTAATTAACTAACCCTTTCATGTCACAAGATAGGTTTGTTTTTTATTACACACTGTTTTCTTTACAGCAAGTCTCCTACAAGTATAATTAGTGTCACAAAGAGAATAGCACAAGCAGTGTTTGTCACTATGGTCCTGGTGGCTTTGAGAGCATGATGAAAGCTGCATATCACAACAATATCCTAGCATTACTAATGTATAAGGAAAAACGCCAAACAGTTTTCATCATATAGATCATGAAGAAGTTAGGTTAAAATAGGATAAGCCATTGGAGTAAATCTGAGGACTATCAGTAAGACATGGACAACTGTCAAATGAAAATAAAGTTTTAAAACAGTCTCTTTTTTCGCAGAGGACTATTTAAGTACAAGTTACTTCCCAATATTTCAATAAGTCA
This sequence comes from Peronia peronii, assembly GCA_039654565.1. Classification (NCBI taxonomy): domain Eukaryota; kingdom Metazoa; phylum Mollusca; class Gastropoda; order Systellommatophora; family Onchidiidae; genus Peronia; species Peronia peronii. Next base: position 11,424 of record JBCEWB010640612.1, read on the forward strand.
TATAAATTCAAAATATATGCTTATTTGACCCAAATAAGTCTTACAATATAAATCTGTTAAGTCTCAGGCAAGTGTAAACCATGAATGATATACATTAGAAATTGACGAAAAATTGAATATCTTCATCACCAGGATGTTGATAAAAAAAAAGTGAATGAAAAGAAAAGAGCTGTTTAAGGTTGCTACTCTGCAAAACTAAAAATCTCAGTTCCATTCCAGTTGAAGTTAAATTAGTAGCTGAGATAACCACCACAACAGGAGGTTGAAATGCTTATCAAAACCATAAGTTAAATTAATGCTTCATAACTGATTTAATCATCAGTCATTCTTGACTCCTCTTTCTGAAATAGATCTAATATGTCTTAGTTTTACAGTAATACACTGCTTTGTTCAGTTTTGATCCATTGCAGCTGCGAAAAGACATTTGAAGAGACAATTTTTAAATTTATGGCAATAAAACTTTATGCAGACATGCCTAAATGAATATAAATATGTGAAATATTTTCATGATCTATGCTGTGCTGATCATATACCTATGCCATTAGCATAATGTGGTTTCTATTGAATTTCAAAGGACTGACTCATACATGTATATAGATTTGAACAATTCATGAATCAATTACACACAAAAGAGTACAGCATACCCATTCCCATTCCAAAGACCGCTGCATTGGCCGCCAGGAGAGGATATGTCCTGCAGAATGGAACCAGGGCGGTCATCACACCACACAGGGCTATTGAGATGTACGTGATGACCAGACTGTCCACTATATGCAGGTCGGCCAGCTTGCCAACCAACACTCGGCCCACAGTGTTGGTAATACCTGGCAGACAAATGCAAGATGTAAATTTGCCAAATTTTAATAAGGGAGACAATATGTCTTGCGCCCAGGGCAAATGAGTCGAAAGCCATGCAAATTTCGGGCTATGCCCCCTTTTAACTATTTTCCAACAAAGATACCAATTTTTTTTTCCTCAAAATGAAAACTGAACCTTTCTAACCTGAAAATAAAAAAAAAAAACAAAAAAAAACATTTGTATCTGAGTTGGGAAATAGTTACAAAATGCTGTAGCTCGAAAACATCTGGCCCGACTTCCGACTCATTTGCCCTAGGTACAAGACATATGTTCAAGTCTTTAAAACAAAGTCACAGAGTATGCATGCACATGTGCCTCTAGCAGTTTTTCCTTTTTTTTTTGTGTTTTGTCTTTTTTTTCCAGTTTATGAACTGAAATAGAACACAATGATATCAGGCGCTCATAAAACTGAGGTGACCAGAGGAATCATGAGTTGCTTCGATGACTCTGCGGGCAGCTCTTCGGAGCCGTCCGTTGTCCTATGAGTCATCGTATGAGGTGCATGGGCAGCAAGGATTCTGTTCTGAGCTGTCTTTAATTGGCCGAAGCTGGTGGGTTCTCCGCCAATAGCTTAGCCCTGACTCTTTCCTTCACGTGGCAGCGACTGTGCTTCGGGAGGTTGGACTTATGCTGGCCTCTCGATGAGCTGACAAGAGCAGGTCGCCTCGACCGTCTGAGGTTATTGACGGTGACTCCCCATGCTATTAGGTTAGGGGAAGGCAGCAGCATTGCACTTACTCGCTGTTGTAGTCCATGTCGAAACTGCGTGGGCCGGGGGAACCAGTTCTCGGCCTCGCCTGGCCTGGATCATGTTCTACTGTTGACATACGAACAGATGGAGCTCGCCCTTGCCGGCTTGGCCCCCTGGTTCTCGTGTACAAAGCGCAGTGGAAGCTGGCTGCCGCGCCTTCTTCTCCTGGGAGTAAAACGAAAAAGATGGCACGCTTTCCTCCACTAATAGGTAATAATATGCAGTCCGGGCAGGAAAGAAGAGTGCGGGACTACAGGTTCCATGTTGACTTCGACAGCTCGCCGCTGGAGAATGCACGAAACCGCCAACAGAGACAGGCTAACATCTGTTGACGCACATACTGGCACTCGAGCTGGGGCCAAAGGAGTGGGCTGTTTGTGGTAGACTACTCATCAGGATCTCGGACCCTATGAGGCGTTGCTTTATTAAGGAGTGAAATTACTAAGACCTCAAGTCTGGGGACCAGTAAACAATGCAGCACCGATGACTTACCCAATTTCTCTACTATCTTATGGTTGGGAGGTCTGGCATCATTGAGCCCTTCGTTACACACCAGTCCCCACGACGCACTACTCCCACCAGTGGGAGTCTGGGACCCGTGGGTGGCCATGCTGTGGATGGCCTCACTCTGACAGCTCCTGGCCGAGCACAGGGCAACATTCTTTAACCTGTACAATTTATTGAAAACCGGAACAAGTCAAGGTATATTTACAAGCTGAGGCTGTGTGGGCCGGGGGAGCCCGTTCTCGGCCTTGTCCGGCCTGGATAGTGCTCTACTGTTGACATACGGACAGATGGAGCCCGTCACTGCCAGCTTGGCCTCCGGGTTCTCGTGTTTCGAAGCACAGCGGAAGCTGACCACAGTGTCTCACAGCATGCCTTGGCCTAAATAGTCCATCGGGTTGAGGCATGCCGGGATACTCTCCCTCCCCCATTCCCTACGTAAATATTAGAATACTGCCAAGAACAGGTGCGCTCGCAGTAGAGGAAATATCTCAAGAGGAATCATATGTTTTTCAACAGTGAATGAATTTTTAATCCAATTATTTTTTCTTCACAGAACTCTTCTATATCAATCTAAAAATGCATTTCTGAGTTAAATTTGCTGAAATAGATTGAGTGAAAGCCCAAATATTGTAATTTGGTGGCATGGCTTAATAAGAATTAATAAGGATTAACAAAAATGATTGGCCAATTTCTCACTAAATTCAGCTGCGGCGACAAGTCACTGCCATCGTCTTTAATTGCTAATATCTCGACTTCTACTTCAGACAGAGTAATATTTTTTCACACACAAAAAGAGACATGAATAACCTACAAAGTGACACCAATAACTCCATATGCTCAAAATTTGACGAGAGTTTAATTTCATTGTGTAGTATCTCAATTATTTTGCCACTTTTTTTTTTCCATTTTCTTTTCTTTGTTTTCTTTGGGTTTTTTTCTGTCACTTATGAAATATTTGGCCTCAAAGTCTCCTTAATGAACTTTTTAAATTTCTTTTCTCAAGGAATGGCAGCATGCAAATAATACTAAGTCTTTGAATGACCAGTATTATATTTCAATTTGAACTGATAAAATTGGGTAGTTCATAACTGTATGATAAACTTTGCTAGTTATGCTTAGTCAGGATCTGTAAAGGTCATGAATTGCTTATTTTGATTTACAGAAAAGAAACTCACCAATGATTGAGATAAGAAAGGCTGCCTCAGCTTTCTCGATGCCTAATGAGGTTGCTCTGTCCACCAGAAACACAAATGGAATATAGAACCCGAGAAAAGCCAGAATATTTCCAAAACAAATCAACATGAAACTGAGGTCTTTCAACAAAGAGATGTCAGCCATCTCACTGAGCACATCACGGACAGATCTAGGTAAGCAGCTGCAAAAATAGTTGAGACATTTCGATGAAGGGCTGGGGCCATCAACAAATTCCATCTCGCCAGGGATCGTTGTAATACTGGTGATGTAGCTCTTCATATCTGGCTGAGAGCGGAACTGTGGGATGTTGAGGATGCTGCCACTGTAAAAAATGTCTTTACGGTAGAGCGGGCGAGCCAGATCTTTCTTGGAAATGTTGAGAGACCTCACACTGTGGAGATGCATGATGTTTGTGCGACTGCCACCATAAGTGCTCGGCCGCAAACTTCCGTGGCGAATGTACGGGGCAGGCACTTCGAGCAAGGGAGAAAACTCTGCGGTGACTGAATGAGAAACTCCATTGGGAAGTCTAGGATCAGATTTTCTGAGATGTACGTGCTGAAACAAAGATTCATAGAAAGCAAAGTTATCTGACATGTCACAAAATCCAGTGATACTGAAATCATATCATCATCATTTTAAATGATGTTAGTTAGCCATCAGTAATCTGCAATTCTTTACAAACTCACATACCCCTTACACCATATATGCCTAAAAATATCGAGGTGCCGATTTGCAGAAAGACCCATTCAGTATAGCCTATCTGACTAGGAATGAATCATTATTTCAGCCAGTTGGATTGCTTCCCTTTGCTAAATACAAAAGGTGAAGGACAAGCAATGCAAAGAAGGAAAAAAATCACTTTTTCTCCTATTGTTTGAAATATGTAATGTAAAAAATTATGAAAAAAAAATATGATAAGAAAAAATATGTTATCATAAATTACAGCAGATTTTTTACACCATGTTCTGCTACTTATGTTTGACAAAACAATCGAAAAAGTGATTTTTTTTTTCCTTCAATACAATGTTTATGTTATACCTCTTCTGCACAGCAAAATGAAGTAATTTGCTTGATTGTCAAACACCATTATTTGAATACCAGTACACTCATCTTATAACCTATTTAGGCCTAAACTGTCATTGCTTGAATCTGTACAAACATTGATTTAGAAACTGTTATAGAAACAGACAGGCAGTACAACAGTTTCTCTCTTACTTCCAGGGTTACTTTTCCTTACAAGGTTAATCAAGGTTATTTTTCCTTCTGACTTTGCATTTTCACATTAGAAAATCCACTGTGGTTAAAAACAAATAAAATCCTCCAAAAACATTAAGGTGATCTGCAGCTGAAAACCCTAAAATTGTCAAATCGCCAAAAACTTCCATTCTGAAGGTGCACAAATGATAACAAGATAATAGGAATTGAGATTCTATGTAATCTACGTTTTATTGCCCTCTATACACGGTTCCCATGGTAACATCATAAACAGCCGCCATATTGAACGATTTAAAGCAAACTTTAACGTCCTAAGGCTTTGCTATTTCTTAAGCTATTGCCTTCAAATTTTGAGGATAAAGATTCTGAGCATCACTCTACAGCAAAATGATGCCAGGTTTTTTATATTTATTTTAGTTTACAAGATATTGCATCCAACATTTTGTAATAATGCAGCCTGTCAAAAAAACTACATTTTTCAGAATCAATTCAATTTTATTAATGAAAAAATGGCGTTATTTTATTGAACACTTCTTGATTGATGTCTCCTGCAAATTTGAAGCAATTTGGACAAGAAATAAAAAAGTTTTAGGGATTTGATTGGTAAAAAATGTCAAACTGAGAAAATCAGCTGTAAAGATGAAAATTAGTAAAACTGAAATAAAAGCCATTGAAGCCTCCACCTCCTTCAGACATCCGCTGTTTCCTTGCTTTCACCAGACGTGCTGACTGCTTTTTTTCTTCCATGGCATTATTGCAAATAAAGTAAAGGTATAAAAAAACGATGTACTATGCAGTGGAATGCTGAACAACAAGTGATATACAAGTGCATTGTTTACAGCGGAAGTTGGTGAAGGTCAAGGTGTAACTACGATGTAATCAATCAGACTAGACTTCCTCCGCTCTTCAGCGAATCGCGTATTTTGAGGTCGTCTAATGTTCATGTGGATAGCAAAATTAGGTGAATGGCCTCGTGCTTGCTAAGCACACTGATGCTAGGGTTATTTTTAGATCGACACAGCAATACAAAGACTTGATAGTACTCGGAGTATGCTTTCCAATGATACCAATTTGTCCTAATTATCGATAATGGGAAGCATGGTTGTCAAGGTGTAAAGGGAAAAAAGCAATTATTGGGCGTTGCATGGTTATCTAAAATGCTAATTTAACCCTTTTATGAACATTTGGGGGGGGCAATAACGGTATGGGGTTGAAGAAAAATGGTTATAGGAACAGAATATCGGAAGAACAAAATTTTGAAAAAAAATTGTCGATATTGATATTTTTCAGCCACAGATAGCCTTAATTAAATAAAAATCAAAAGGAGAACCTATGCATACCAAAAATCTACCAATCTGTCCCATGAAATTTTGGGAAATACACTTGAAAAGTTTTTTTTTGTTTCTTAATTCTGATAAGATTAAAACCCTATACAGTCACGACATATACTTTCTTGTGGTATGCTCAATGAGCTTATGACAGTCATATATCTCTGTTGAGAGATCTTGTCCTACCAAACTACATTTGCACAAGACAGGTCTAAAACACTTAAATGATTTTTCAAATTATATTTTATAGGTTTCAAGAAATAAAAGAATTAATGTAATCATTGTACATTAGCAATGCAGTTGACCAACTGTGCAAACATTTAAGGGGGGAGCTACTCTTGAGAGTGAAAATTTTTATTCTGCATATTTTGAGCAAAAAATGTGTATAGTGGCATTGGACGTGTTGAGATATGAGG
>JBCEWB010640723.1:0-17693 GCA_039654565.1 Peronia peronii
GAACGAATTTGCGAGAAGTTTTTCCTCAGACACAAATTGCCCCACAAAGGGGCCATTTATTTGTTAAAAATATTATTTCAGCTGTTGATGATTTAATGAATAATACCTGTATAACCCTTAGCTAGCGTCACGAATTCATGATATAATATTATAATCCTTGGTAACCCTTGGCTAGTGCCTCCAATTTTCTTGTTTAAACTTGACTATTTTGTATTTTCTGTCATTCGCTTTCTAGTTTCAAATTAGAAACATGTCTTTATGCATGGGTATATATTACACATATTCTCAAAAGCCCTGAGAATTAAGTAGTTACATTTACAAACAGAAAAGTTCAATGCCCACTGACCTGGTATCTGCCTGACATGAGTTGACTGCGAGTTGGAGAGCACAATGGTTGGACATAGTAGTTCTCTAGTCTCACTCCACTGGCCGAGAGCTGGGCGTCATACACAAAGGTTGAGCAATATTTATCATAAACAGCCTCTTGTATTATCAATAAATTGCATAAAAGATTTCACAGTTAAAAACCAAGGCATATTAAAGACATGTTACAGAGAAGAAAATCATCCACTTATACCACCTAATGTTATATTTTCTCAACTTATCTTATGTTTTCACCACATATGAAATTGAAAATATTTACTTAGAAAAAAAGAAAGAATATTCTATTATATAACATCACATCTAAGAATAAAAATATACCGTTTATTAGACTATTTTTTTTAAAATATCAGATACAAATATTTTAGATTGTTTTATTTGCCCTAAAAGGAAACTCCATTCACAATAGAATACATACAAGATACATTCACATTCTAATGCACATAGACAAAAATATCAGAACAGCATCAATAGACTCAAGTTATGTTCAGTTTTGATATACACCTGCCCAACATCTTGGATAGGACTGCTGTTGGGAACCATATAAAATATAATTTGTCAATAGTGGCATCAAAAAAAAAAAAAAAAAAAAATTAAAAAATGATTCTCTTACACACACAAGTATCAATGTATTACGTAAAATATGTTCATAACATGGCATTCAAATATGATCAGACATAACGCGCTCATACATTGTAATGAAATACAATTCGAAAAAACCTAAGCTCAAACATTTAGCCTTTTCCATCTTTGTGACACACATCATTACCTATCCTATTAAAAAATATATATTAAAAAATCTTGAGTACTTACAGCATCCAGGGTGGGTGTAGAAATCTCAGAGCCATGGTAACCTATGTCATTGAAACCATAATCATCAGCCAGTACAAAGACAATGTTGGGCTGATTGTTACGGGCTGTTGCTGAGGTAGTACAGATGTAGGTCACAGACAACAGAGTAGTGGTGACAGCTCTCAGACTGATAGGCACTGCCATTGTTTGGCATAGGTTCCGTATGGTTGGAAGTCAGTCACAGGCTTGACTGTAGAAACATTACGTGTATTGCATCATTTACATCTTTTCTGTGAAGTTGTCGTAATAGGATATTTGGGACAGGAAAGTGGAAAAGCGCAGTGGGGGTTTGGAGGGGGGGGGGGGGTGGTAATGGCGGATTCTGATGGCAAATTTGCAAACAGAAAAAAAAAACATCGTTAAATTATTTAGTATTTGAATTTGATGTGTTAAAAGTAGATCCAAACATTAAAGAGGAAAAAAAAATATTGTTCCCTTGTACAAAAACCCGCTCCACAAACGGGGATTATTGAATAAAGAATTTTGTGTCGGATGACAAATTACAAATATTCAGAAAAACAACTACAAATATTGTCTAATGAAAGAAAGCAACTGAAGGAGCTGTGTGCAAATATAAATTAAGAGCACTGAGTAAACTCAACGAAACAAAAGGTGTGAAAAAAACAAAAGGGTTAATATACAACAATATCATTGCTTAAACTTTAAACACTGTAAAGTAAAACACAAAGTTAGCATTGTAAAAGTAAGGGGATGGGGAGGGGGAGTGTTGGGGGAGGGTTGAAGAGGGCATATAGAATATAGAATATTTAGCTTACATTTCGCGTTCTTTTTGTTTTAACCCTTTGACTGCCACGACCACAACTCAGATAATTTTGAGACATACATCCAAAGATTTAGATCTGAATTTCAGAAAGATCATCAAAATAAAGAAAAATACCCCTGGTATCAAAGATATTTGGATGTAAACAGTTTTGGCAAAAGATTCTTGAGTTAATATGGAGGAGACAGTAAAACATCTGTCCTGGCAGTGAAAGGGTTAAACCGGAGTCTCCCAGTTAACGGCTGAACTGAATAGAAATTAGGCTGCGCGTATGTTGTGGACTGCAAGTTACCACAAAACCTTTCCCCGCCCCCTTCCATTCTATCATCGTACAATTCGGATCAAACATCCTCGCGAGTTTATTATTCAATTATAACTGCAGTTGTAGAATAACGTTGAAGATAATACGCTTTTTTCAGGTTTATGTACATACAAACACAGATCCATATGCAACAATGTTGTGTACCAAATTTCAGATGGATCCATTCAGCAGTTTTCGAGTCCATAAGCCTACCGTGGGTTTTCTTGCAATTTCATAATATAGATAATGTTATTCTGCTACCATGGAAACTTTTTTTCCTGAATTTTGAGCCCTGAAAAGCAATTGTTGAGCAATCACTTACTGTAAGTTTAAAACATCGTATGTTAACAAAATTGTCCAAGAATCTCATCTGCGGTTTTCCCGTAATCAAGGGGAAAAAACAAACTAACCAACAAAACAAAACAAAACAAAAAGCAGCCATCATGCTATGCCACTTTTCACCGTAAGCTGTTGATTTAATATACTTATATTTCCAGTACATTTACCAAAGATTCACTGGTTATTTTTATGACCATCCGCAGTTTAGGCCTTGACTAGTTTACAACAGCATAGTGTTAGGCATCATAGAACGCAAAACAATATAAAGCATCAAAATTGATCTAGTGGTATGTTCTTTTCATTGATAGAGGAAAAAAAAAGAAGTTAATAATGAAATCTAAATAAGAAAAAAATGTTCCACTGAACACAACCACGATAATATAGATTTTTACTCTCTGGAACACCCAGCTGCGTCAGTATGTTGTCTTTTTTCCAATATCAATGTAAACGTATCTATAATAATTCATATTCGACTAAGCACAAGCCTGGAAATCCCCGGCGGAGTGTTTGTATCCCTGTTAAAAATAGAGCACTCACTTATGTGTGTTACGCTCCACCACGAAATCCCACAATAGTAGATCACAAGATTTCGGGACAAACTCGATGCCGAAAGTACATCAGGGTTTTTCCACGTAATTAAATCATTAACACTATTCACTACTACTATTACATGGAGGGTAACTCGGTTCAATAGGCTCACAGCGAAAAGTTTTATCATACATTTCCTTCCCACCGTAACAAGGTCAAACTGAAAAGTGAAGCAAAATTGTGAATAGTTTGGGGTGTTTGTACCCCGTGCTAAAAATAGACGCAACGATTTCCAGCATTTCGTTTGGTCAGAACAAATCTATTGACAAACCAGCCTGAGAAATAGAACATGACAGTGACATCCCTTAGACTCTGCTTAGAAGGCAGTCGATATGCCACGACGTGAATTCTTAAACTTAACCTTACCAACAGAAATTTCACCACCAAACTTGAATTCTAAGATCGATGCTAAGGGGAAAATAAGGCTCCCACGAGAAGATCTTTCTTCAGGGCCCTTGGAGAGAAAAAGAAAACGCATTCAGCCGTCCACTGCACTGCCAGGGAGAACATAAATGTAACTAAATAATCTTCATAAAAACACAGCTGGATAACTGCGGCTGTTAAATCAAAAGACATAAAATGTTCTAACAGGCAGGGGAAAAAAAGGTGTTCACAGAACAAGCGATGTTTTTCACATTCTTCACAATATGAAAATGTTTGATCTAACGGGTCGCTCCATTATAAGTCACTCATTTGATTTTGAACATAATTAGACAATATCAATGTACTGTTAACTATAAGTTAAAACGGTTCCAGCAAAAAGGCGAACTATACTTGTGCATTCATCGTACCCGGCACAATTCCTAACAAGTTATCACATGACTATCATAATGATTACTGGTAACGGCTAATGTGGGTCAAGGAGGTTATAGAAGTTTCCAAGAGAGTCAGAACTAGCTAACGCCATGCGTGAAGGAAATAAACTGAGATCGTTCATTGTAAATTTTGAAAAGCAAGGTCGTTTATTAGAAGCATTACACTAGGAGGTTTTATACTAGATCTTTCTTAATGAAATTATTTTGTTAGCTTCTAATGAGCCAGAAAGCGTTAAAGTTATGATGTACTTTAGCTCCAGCTTCTCAAAATCAAAATGGCCCAGCCTACCTTAATTAAAGTCAACATGCCCGATCTTAGCCATCATTGTCTTATGACTTCCTCGATACTTGGAAAAGAATGTAAGGGCGAAAAGTGTATCTCTCTGCATTGATTGGCATAGCACGACGCTAGAGTTCACTATTTTTTCATCCCTCAAGCAACCCATAGGTGATGTCCTCATTTGAATGGTTTCATTATGTATCGACAGAAGATCGATGACGAAACGATCCTTGAAGTAATGCTATCTCTCCGCTCCTGCTGGTTTTAAAGCATACTTTGGTGATTCGCCACCCAGTTGGGAAATGCTCGTGTTCCTAATGCCTACTGTTCTCTGATAAAACCGACAGAATTGGTAATGTAAAGAAAGGAAAAAAAAAAGAGACTTGTATACTTTATATCTGAAACCTACACATCAAACAAGTTGTCAACAAAATTATCCAAAAAAAAAAAATATAAAAATCGTCATGTTGAATTTGTAAGCGTTTTCCGTTAGTAAGCATATATTCTTAATAGAAACAGGAAAGCTGATCTTTCCTCCCTTTTTATAGACGGCTTATTTTACATCTCATGTGCCTAATGAGGTATTTCGAGATCGGTCACATGGCCGAGAGAACATAGCTCACACGTGGCTTTGCTTGAAAGGTGTGGACATGTCTGAATGCTTATCATTCGTCAAAACTTGTCTGTCATGCGCAAAACGCATGTGCACAGATCAACATGATATTGTGGGCGAAAATTCCTCGGTCATGTGACTGATCTCGAAATACCTGAAGACAATGGCTCATTAGGGACAGCTAAATCTAGACAGACTTCATACAGGAATGATGCCTCTGCAATGGTACAATAATAATTATCATGTCTTCTCCTTAACCCCTCCCTACTCTAAATAGGGTGGGCAGAGTTGGGATGGGACTGACTTTGTGAGGATTTTAAATCGTTGCTTTGGATGCTCGCCGCAAACAATAAAAACACAAACTACATTTGCCTACTTCACATGAAGGCCTTTGCTTTTTAAACTTGTGCTTCTGCATTGTTTAGTGTTGGCAGCAGGTAAACATTTTATAAAGAATCATATTGCTAATCTAGAAGTAAATAACGAATCACTTCATGTAGGATGGCATCTAGAAAAGTCATATTTTGATTAATGTCATGTCAAATGTCAGAGACAGGTGGTCAAACCATTACATTATATTCAATGGCTTGAAACTGCCATGCTCCAGTTGATGTTAAATATGACTGGTGGCCAAATTTGTTTGGCCATGAGGTCTATGATGGCTTGTACATGCCATATTTTGTCTTTTCAACCTCTCCTTCACATGCGTCCTGAACGATGCAGTACATGATCTTGAGAAGGGGGTATATCTGAAGTACAGGCTGGATGGCTCGCTCTTTGATCTCCGGAGATTGAATTCCAAGACCAAGACGCTGAAGCAACTGTAGCTTGAAGCACTGTTTGCCGATGACTGTGCGCTCATGGCACATTCACAGGCTGACTTCCAGATCATTGTCAATAGATTTGCAGAGGTCTGCCGGCTTTTGAAACTGACCATCAGCCTCGGCAAGACCGACGTCCTCCACCAACCCATCCCGGGTCCCACATCACCGCCTCCTGAAATCCAGATATTGGGCACCAAGCTTAAGGTCGTCGACTGCTTTAAGTACCTGGGGAGCGCCATCTCTTCTGATGGTTCTCTCGACAAGGAAATAGCAGCACGCATCCTCAAGGCAAATCAGTCGCTGGATCAAAGTCTACAGAGCTGTTGTGCTCACACGTCTTCTGTATGGCTGTGAGACCTGGGCACTGTACCGCAAACAGCTCAAACTGATTGAATGTTTCCACATGAAGGCTCTGCGTTCGATCATGGGGATAAACTGGCAGGACAATGTGACAAACTTAGAGGTTCTGGACAGAGCTGGCATCGGGGCCATTATCCTAAAAGCCCAGCTTCCCTGGACTGGACATGTGGTCAGGATGGACGAAACTCGCCTTCAATGCAAGATCCTCTACGGTGCTCTCTCTGGGAGCCACAGAAAGACTGGTTGCTCCAAAAAGCGCTACAAAGACTGCTTAACAGACAGTCTGAAACACTGTGCAAGAGGGCTAGAAACTTGCCCAAGGGACAGACTGAACTGGCGTGCCTTGACCCACAAAGTTTCCATCTCCTGTGAGGAAAACCGGCGAGAGAAAATTTCCAGCGCCAGGGAGAGAAGAGAGGCCTCTGCTTCTTCGCCAACCACTGCGACATTCCAATGCCCACATTGCCCCGAGTGTGCACCTCGAAGATTGGACTGGTCAGCCACTCCCGAACCCATGAATGAAGACTGCATAACTGACATCGTCAGATCCCGATGGTCTACCAATCATTCTGGTAGAGGGAAATGTGAGATGGTCAAATCATCTTAATGCCATTCATGGCTCGAGTCTTTCATATTTCTGCCAATCATTTTGTTGTGCATATTGTTTGTCATTATCTATAACACATCTCATGACCTTGCACTGCCCTATTCTGTTGTTTGTCAATGTTGACATGTTTGTGATTGTATATTATTTCCAAATTGTGAAAGAACTTTTCCTTTGGAGGAACTTAAGAGTAAATCTTATCTTGTCTTTTTGGTGAGGGTCAATGTTTCACGTTATAAATCATAAAGGCAGGTGAGTGAAATTGGAATGACAACAAAATAAGTGATTAAACATTTTAAGACAGTAGTAAAGTCTGTGACAGACAGGGTGAGATGAAGTGTAAGTCTGAAATGATACAAGTTTAAAGATTGGAACAGACATGGACAACAAGGTGACAGGGAGGTCTGCAGTGACAGTGATATCTGTGTTAGACAGGGATGTCTGCAGTGACAGTGATGTCTGTGTCAGACAGGGATGTCTGCAGTGACAGTGATGTCTGTGTCAGACAGGGTGAAGTCTGCAGTGACAGTGATATCTGTGTCAGCCAGGGTGAAGTCTGTGGTGACGGAGAGATTAGAAGAGATATGATGAGATGATAGCTAGGAACATAAGCAATGACAGTGACATTTGTGATAGCCATGCCTTTTTGATTAACATTTCTCATGAAACCGAAGAAAAAAATTGCTTTTCAGACAGGTCTTCAAAATTTACAAAAAAATTTTTTAAAATGTTGAACAATATCTGTGCTGTCTGAATCAGATTGACTTTACAGACATTTTGTCTCACTATCTCACATAAATATACACATATGCAAATATAGGTCAAAAACAACAACAACAAAAAACAAAAACAAAAAATGAAAAACAAAACAATAGTAGCACTGACTAAAAATCTATTATTGACTCATTTTGTCATCATTTCCTCTTCAGAACAACAACAGTACAGGATTTTTATAACATATCATGTTGTCCTGCCAAATACATCAGGATTTGACGGTGAGAAAATAGGATTTCAACTGATACAGAATAGATGTGATGGCATTCACAAGTTCAGTTTGCTTTGGGAGAACTTGTGAAATGATCATAGAAGTATATTAGATCATTTGGGGACTTTGTTGTGAAAGATCTATACTGGTCTATGGTTACGTTATGTTGTATGTACATCTTTCAACCTCCTGGTGGAGGTTATCTCGATGCAGGAAAAATCAAATGTTGATCTAGTTCATACTGAAACAGATAAGTCATGCATTGAAGTTTGGGTATCTATACAAGAATTGTGCAAGCCTGCATCACAACAACTGGATATCTGTCATATAAAGAAATCCATTAAAAAAGATTTAAAAATTCAAAGATCAACAAAAAATATATTTTAAAGCAGAAAATAAAAGATAATTAGCACAGAGAGGTTAACTTGCACTTAAATTTGTGGTCATTTTTTACTGTATATGGTAAAACATCATGTCTTCAAATATGGAGAACAGCTGTGATAAACTAACCGATAGGTGTATCACAGATGACTCAATATAGAGATCTTCTGTGACTGAATGTCTATGGAAATGCAATAGTTTTTACATCCAGGGTCCCCATACACCGCCATGAAGTCCAGGATTGCAGTTTGGATCTGGATCAGGATAGCGTGGGGCCACAGCTGTGTCATTAAAAGCTTTGATCATATCCAGTAGTTCTTTCACCACTTCTGGTCTGTCCTGGGACAAATCTACATATTCATTGGGGTCAGCTGTGATATTGAACAACCACACATTCTGGGTTGGGGCCTGATGCTCTGCGGTAGAGGGAAATAAAGACATGTAATAATAATTCAATGTACGAAGTATATGTTCATATAATTATTCCACTTTAAAACTGTAGAGTCCAGATCTATATTTATTATTAACATTAAAGTCTGTGCAATAAACTGGACTTGGGACCAATGCTGATACATTGTAAACTGAGCACAACTCATGTCTGTCCATCATCAGCCAGTGACAGATTGACAGATAATCTTTCCTTTAGAGTAGGCATCTCCCATACCTTGAGAATAGCTCAAGCCTTGGTAGATCTTATTTGAAACAATTTATAATAATTAACTATCATAATGTTTGTTTCTGCTCTATCACAAAATAACTGTTATTTGTCTGCTAAGGATCTCCTAGAGACAAAGAAAAAATGTCTATTCAAAATGGTTCTGAAAATCTTGTATTGAAACAAGTTACATGAAAAAACATACTTAATTATTCCATACAATAATCTTTTTTTCTCATTATGATTAACATAAATGAAAATATGGTCCGACACCAAAATTTTTTACATAGTTCTGACCTTACAAGATGTGGTATGAGCCAGAGAATGTCTAACAGAGAATGTTTTGGTAACTAGTGTAGAAAATAAAGGCAGTGGATCATCTAGGCAATGACAAACCTGATGTGAAGTATAAAGTGTCTCCCTGTGTCACAGGTGACACTTTGTTGTCATCAACTGGGGGTGGCACCCAGCTCCCATCACCTGGGTCTCCTGTGATCAGCTTGTAGTCCCCAACTCTGATGGCCGCCCTCACTGTGGTGTCCCAGGTGTCGTTATATAAAGGTGTACCACTTTTGTTGTAAAGGATGTCAATGTTGTGCAGTAAAACTTTACGTGGGCTGACTGTTCCTTTGCTGGGCAGATAAACAAAATAATATATCAAAAAGACAAATAATAAATATATCAATTGTAAACATTGAAGATAATAATATTATTTCACTTCTCCTAATTCCGTGAATAACTAGAAACCTAAGACTGTCTGAAGACATCAATGTTATGATATTAAAGAGCAAATGTAAATGTATATTTTGAATATAAAGTACTTGGCCTTCTCTCTTGCAATGCTAATTGATAATAATGAAAAACCCGCTAGACTTGAAATATCAAGAGCTCTGTATCAATGCATATTTTTAGATATTTCGTTTTTTTACTGCGTCGGTTTGAGACATTAGCTGACAATGTCAAATGCATTCTCTACACAAATTATTTTCATTCTTCCTTGCACAAGTATACACAAGTCAGCAACAGTAAATTTCTCTTACCTGATTGTGTCCCATTGGTCAAAACCATCCAATGGTTTAGTGCCATTCAGACTTCCTCCAGCCAGATGAACCAACGTGGGGAACCAGTCAGACACATGGATCAGCTGACGATTGACCACACCTCGAGGTATGGACACCCCACCTGTCACAAAGCCAACTCCATGTAAACCTCCCTCCCACAGACTGCCTTTGTATCCTCTCAAGGGGAAGTTGTTACCTCCAGCATGTGGTTGGCCTCCGTTATCTGTTGATGTTTCACATGATGGACTATAATGAGTTCTCCTTTTTTTTTGAAAATATTTCCTCATTTACAGTGAGCCAGCTCAATGTTATATTTTCCTTGCATGATTATTAGAAGTATGTCCTGCCATCTATCAAATACAAATTCTATTTTCAAATTACTGGAATATCTTGACAGTAAAAATTGTTTTCCCAGAGGCTTACTTGTGAACAGTGTTGAACATCACAAATATTAATTTAAAGGTTAATCAAATTGTAATTAGAAAGCATGCCTGTGAATGTCACCTTCTTTCCACCTTTGATACTTCTGATAATAATCTTAAAGTTTCTGTAAGAAATAATTTTTAAGCTGTCATAATATCATGTACTCCATCTTAATATTTCTTAAAGTACTAGAACAATTCTTTTGAATACTATGCATCAGGTAAGAAAGCATCAATATTGATAAAATTCTGGCCTTCTTATTCAGAAATATTGTAAGATTAATTGTGCCACTTGATTCTCAACAGGCTAAACAACAGAACAGGATTAAATTGGTTTTAAATCAACATGTAGTCGGTTAGTTCAGCACATTATATTATTCCATTTATACGTCGTAAGTTAGAGTTGATTGAGCTCTACATTGTTTAATTTTGGGACTCAGTGGTGGTCATTACACTGTATATCTGTACTGAAGTAATGCAAATTATTTGATAGATGCACAAGAAACAAAAATAGCAAATGATTCACCCGTGGAAAAGATGAAGACAGTGTTGTCCCACAGACCAGCATCCCTCAAGGCCTCGGTCAGATTTGCCACGGCTTCATCTAGGGCTGATACCATACCTGGGAGGAAATGGAAGACAAAAACTGATTATATAATAAACGCGGATGTTGAAGTCCTGGCCTGACGACTACAAACTCGCTTTCCCCCATTCACACACACAACACAACACACACGCGCATACACACCCATGCACCCCCCTCCCACCACAGACACACAAAATGATTCAAGACAGAGTTAAAGGCTAAGAAAAAGAAGTATTATTATAAAATTCATGGTAGTGGAGCATCTAATCTCTCTCAGCTGACAAGTAACATACGCATTTGAATAAACTGATGCTAAAGTGTAAAGTGACAATACAGTAGAACCTGCAAGAAGTCAACTCACTTAAAGTCAATTCTCGGTTAAAATCAACTTGTACGACGGTCCCGTTTTTTCCCCATTATATTTCATCAGTCATATCTCCGATAAAGTCAACACCTTCAGAAGTGACACCGCTTAAAGTCAACTCCAAATGACCAACGCTGGCCGACTGATAGCCGCAAATTGTGAAGACAAAGAAAAAAAAGTCAGACAGGGAGAGAGAGATGCCTTGTTACGACACATTGTAGCCTGTGGGCCTGTCATGAAGATGCTCGACTCTTCACTTGTCTCGCATTGGTGGGGATACACAAACACACACCCACACAGCAGTTCCACACTCAGCTCTTGCCTTTCTCATGTGCGTTGGCGAGCCTGCTGACACAGACCCAATCAGTACAACTGACCACTGGCCATCTTGATACACACATACACTACTCGAGTGGCACACAGTTCCACGCTTGGCTCTCTTCGCTTGCCTCATGTTGTGTGAAAAATACACAAACACCAACCCACACTCAGCTCTCTTTGCCCAAGTTATTGACACACACACATACGCATCGATAGTGCAGACAGGCATTGCGCCTGATTTCAGTCACATATTAGATCACGTTCATTCCTGCATTCGGTGCTCGCTGTAACTAGTCAACCTATTACTATCAATAACTTTTATCCTCAACTCCGTGATCCGAATGTCTGAGAAAAAGTACGGTCTCAATCTGGATACAAAGTTGAAACTTCTTAAAGATGTTGACTCAAGGCAAAATACAACTACTTCTAGCTTACAGTTAAGAGGGGGAGTTGAGAGGAGTCAGTCTGCTCGAGTTTTTTTATAGGGATAAGGGACACAGACCTAACCCAATAAATACACAACACTCATTTTGACCCTCCATGCCTACCAGAGATTGTGTCTCCTGAAAACGGCTAATATCAACCTCACTTAAAGTCAACACTTTTTCTCGATCCGGAGAGGTTTGACTTCAAGTAGATTCCACTGTGGCTGACAAACTCTTTTGGTCAGAGGCCCCAGACATTAACATCAGAGTAAATAATGAAAATATCTCTCACCATAAGATAAAACTCGAAACAGTTCATTTTACTTAAAAGAGCTTACCACGAAAAACCACAAAGTCATTACATTTCATGGCCTGCATTTGGCAGATAATATATGTTTGTTTGTTATTTCTTGTTTTTGTAATTATCATGTTTGCAGATTTTCTATGTGTGAATGCCCCAGATCATATGCTGCGAAATCCTGTATTATATTAGCTGATTATAACATGTATAATTATTATTGTGATAACAATAGAAACTAGAGAGTTTGGAATTTCAGAGATGGATACTGTCTGCACTTTAACAAAAACACCAAGAGAACACAGTTTCAGTGATGTATTAAGCTTACTTTATCTTTTTTGGTGTTAATTTCTGATGTGGGTAACTCTTTATTGTGATTGAAATTGATCCATAGTCAAGTATCCATATATCAGACAAGAAAAAAAAAACTTTACTAACACTCCTTTCTTATAAAAATTGTTTCATACTTTAAACAGAGAAAAAATGTGTTAGTTACACACTGAATCATTCACTATTGTTTAGACATGTTATAGAAAATAACCATTGTAAATTGCCTAGCAAATTATTCACACGTTCCTTTGGCATAGAGCGTGTTAATTAGTGTGATAAGGTAGATACTCACCTGCATATGTCCTTCTCTGTTCATTCTCGATAAACTTATAAGGCTCGCTGTACTTCTCCGGTACCTCTACTGGAGAGTGGACTGACTGATAGGCCATGTACAGGAAGAGAGGCTGGCAAAATTATAGATATTGAAAAATGAGGGAATGATGCATGAAATACATAAGTGATCTCTATTGGAATATGGCAGTGTGGATAAGCAATGATTTATGGTATTTAGCCAATTGACTCCAGTGAGGCAGCATATGCTATATATTATTCAGATTGCCTAGACAACTGTTTTGCCCCTTTACTGAAGACTCAGATGTCTGTGCCTCTCTAACTATGACATGAGCATGTAAACAACTAAGGCATGTTGAGACTAAGCTAACAGTGAATGCTCAGAGCACTAACCCTTTCACCATTCGGCAGAAACCTCAGACATATTCTGTATTAAGTTGTGCCATTTCAGTTTCCCATTGAATGATGAGTTGGTAGACAGGCATGGACATCTGGATTTGACTGATAGCGAATCAGCAATTTACTTCCTTTTCCGAATTCACAAAGAGACATATTCTGGACCAACAGATAGGGAGATATGTCTGTACTTATAATCAACATTATTCTCATGGGGTACCAATGGGTACAAATGTGGTTCTTTGGCATTTTCAAGCCAGGCCTTGCGTGGTCTGTCTTTTCTGTATTTGCCTTCCATTGTGCCCTGGAGTGACCTTAGACAATGAGTCATTGCATAGTCCTGACACTGAAGTGACAAATAAAGAGATAACAAAGAAAAACAAACAGAAACAAAAAACAAAACAAACAAACAAACAAAAAATAAAAAAACAAACTTTGACTTTAATGGACATTGAATCTCAATTATTATTTAACTGATTAGTGTGTCCTTACCTGACTAGAGCTGGCGTGGCCTTTGATCACATCTATTCCTTTTTGTGTAAACATCTGGGCGGAATAATGACCTCCCTCAGTTTTGATAGGTCCATCCTGATCTCGTAGGTCTAGGTAAGGTTTGCCAGCATAACCTCTGGTGTGGTTATAGTAATCCTCACTGCCGGTCAGATAACCTGTCACATGAAATGAACAATGGATATCATGTACAAGGGGCCAAGATCAGTAGCTATATCCATCGTCTAGTTAGGTATTGGACTGATCACTAACTCAGCTCCGCATTTTTGACTGTGATGATCAAACTGACAAGTTAATAGAACGGAAGCCACAGGTCGGCTAGATGTTCTGGGCATTCAGTTTGAAAACCTGCCACAATTCCAGTAAGAACGAAGCGATTTACAAACAGTAAGTACACACAGTCATGCCATTTACCCGAACTTTAGGAGATGTATTGCTGACCACAAACAAACATTTTGTGGGTTTAAAAAAAAAACTTACATCAAAATCAAAAAGACGAATGGCCTTGAAAAGAACACTTTGGTTGTCTGTCAAGTAGGGTATGGATCTATTCATACTGATATACTACAGGTGGCACGGTGAACTTTCGCATCATCTAAAACAGCTTTCGCACTTTCTAATAGAAAAAAGTAATAGATTTTTTTTTTGGGGGGGGGGGGGTGAGGGAGGGAGAGGATAGGATTGGTTGATTTTACTAGATCTAGCGCACAATGGAAACAAACAAACAAACAAATAAACAAACAAAAAAGCAAGAAAGTCTGTCACTGGCTCTTTCCCTTATGCATTTGGCACAATAAAAAAATATATCACATAGGATTGATTAATCACACCAATGCACCCACCAAAATAGGTATCAAATCCTCGGTTCCAAGGCAAAAATTCCTCCTTGTAGAATCCCAAGTGCCACTTGCCCACCATGTGAGTGGCATAGCCAGATTCTTTCAACTTATCGGCTAAAGTTTGACTGTCTCGTGGTAACGCATTGGCTTGCCAAGCCCAGATAATGCCGTGCTGTAGACCTGTGTGTATCTGGATGTCATAAGGATGGGAAATAGGAATGGCTGAAAAGGAAATAAGCTTAACAGACTGCAAGAACTACCACTGACAGCTACAGCATTCTTGGTGTTATCTTGATACTTTATTATCATTATTGGCATTTAACCTAATGACACAATAATCATAGTTTACGTCTCGAACGAAAACCACTGACTTCACTGCAGTTGAAACTAGCAGCATTTTTCCAAAACCCAATTCTCCCATTTCCAGTGCCTATAGAATCTTGTGCCAAATTTGTTCAGTCAACATAACCTGTGGCTTTGGAGAAATGTCACTCGTAAAAACTGGGTCTAATGATTTCCTTGTTATCTGTGAATGTAATAATATACACATTTACCAGAGCCCTGGTTAGTCTAGAATTATTTTTTGCTAGTAGCATACAATCTTTGCAGCATTTTTTAATAGTACAACACTTTTGTTAAGCCTGGGAGTATATTTTGTGCTACGGGATTATATCCGAAAGTACTCCTCACATTTTGTTACAGCTTAAGTTATTTTATGATAACCGTTATTCATAAACGGTAATGTGATTTATCTTTTTCACTGCCCTTGAGCCAAAATTTTAAAAATGTGGGATCTGGAATGCATGCATGGTCAACAAATTGAAACACATTCCTACTGCTGACTGGCAAATTTATAAATAACCGAGACTAACTGAACTTTTCTGACCTTACAACTACAAGGATTTTGGACTGGATTCAGATCTCATTTGTCAAGCTCTGAAGAGGTAGAGTACTTTTCAATAAATTTCTTACTGTTTATCGAAGTCTGATTTTAGATATGCACAGTGGTTTTGCAATGGTTCTGGTTAAACATAATATCTTGATCTATAATCTAGTTTGTATTATTGAAAACAGTTTTCATGTTGTTTTATTTCTTATTTTATGGAATCGGTTGAATATAAAATCGGAATAATATATGCATAAAATCAACAATTTCTAATAATTCAAAATTATCTTCAAGTATACACCAACTTCATCGCAGAATGAAAAATTATAAAGAATACATTGATGTTGGAAAGCTTTTACCTCCAAAACAAATTCATATAATCACAACCCTTACCCAATCCAACTCTAACCTTAACACAACACTAAGCCTAACACTAATCCAACCCTAATCCTAACTCCAATATTTTAAATTCTACTCCATTAACTAACTCTAACCCTAATTCTGACATTTTTGATTTTACGCTATGGCTGAAATTATCAATATAAGCAATTCTCGGTCTAAACTTTAGCTTGCCACGATCACTCTTTTGTTATGTTCTAAGCTAAAATGAACTCCAGATCTAAAGCCCGTTTTATGAACATTGATTTTTGCTTCGATGTGTGTACTTGAATGCTCAAGACCAAACTTTGGCCTTGTTCACATAACACAGGCCTGATCATTTTTTAGATTGTCGTATCTTGAAACTCTGATAAGTGAATATTAGTTGATTAGTACAAGGACTACACGTATGCGTACTCTGGATTTTTTCCCCCTCTTTTAACTGTCAATTTCAAAACCACTTTACAATGTAGGTTTCAGGTAACTGTGAACTCCATAATAAATACACTGCCTGGCTTATGTCTAACAATGGTTTAGCTGTTGTCTAGTTTACATAGGCACACAAATTCTATGTTAATTAATCTGGGTTTCGCATAGCTACTTGTCTGCTAGTCTAATGATACAAACGGGCTTGGTATGTTGTTAATACTGCTGAGTTCTTCAGGTATTTTTTTTATTTTTTTTTTGTGACTGGAATGTAACAATAAGCGTTTCTTAGACGTATTTGATAGCCAGAAAAGTAAATCCCTAAATCAAATTTCAAAGAAGGTTCTAAATTAGCAATGTTATGGCTAGACAGTGTAATCCACCCCAGAAAACATTGGCATAGTGGACTGAATGAAATGAAATAGTTATACCTCCTCTAATAAAATGTTTTCATCAAAGATATTGGATGAGTTTATTATTGTTACGTGAGTTGATAGCCTGGTTAGAGAATCACGGGATATATTAATGAATAAACTACAACTCAATATTTGAAGAAACAGTGGAGAATAAATGAACGCCAAGATCATACTGAAAAACAAAACAACAACAAAAGTAGAGACAATATGTCCACGTGCAGACCTGGTGATATTTTCATGTACCTTTTTTCATGAAAATATCCTATAAATATCTGACAAGAATTCGGATCAAACATCCCAAATAATGTGCAAAAGAAAAGAAAAGGAAACTCGGTTGATCACAATAATGAGGAGAAGAAGTAGATTTAGAGGAAATTTAGTTCTGGACATGACAGTTCGTTGAACATTGTAACACTGCTACAACTACTTATGACCTTACGTGACTCCATGAAACAACGTAACCAGATACGTGACTGTCAACTCCTTCAACTCCTCTGACAAGTTGTTTAAACTCAGCAAAGCCTATTCTTTTATTTTCTGTCACCCATGTCCCAGTTTCAAGTTACAAACACACGTTTTTCATTACGTTATGAAACACTGAAGAGGATCAAACTCTTCATACTGTATCAGAGAGTTTTATAGTCCGACTGACCTGGTATCTGCCTGACATCAGTTGACTGCGAGTTGGAGAGCAGATTGGTTGGACATAGTAGTTCTCTAGTCTTACTCCACTGGCCGCGAGCTGGACGCATACAGAAAAGTTGATATATGATTGAAAAAAAAAAAAGGAAACATTCACTTGGTATCAATTACATAGAGGATTTCACATATTATAAAACTGAAATGTCCTTCAAAGACATCGAATAATACTATTACTACTTAAATCAGAAAATTACAGCATTAAAAAAAACTAACAACAACAACAACAACAACAACAACAACAACAACAACAACAACAACAACAACAACAACAACAACAACAACA
>JBCEWB010640834.1:0-17691 GCA_039654565.1 Peronia peronii
ATGTATTCCTAAGCCTTTTCTTCATGTTTCCCAAAAAGCACGGGTTTGGACAAGAAAAATGGTTGATCTTGATAACACGCTCACCCTGATAACACGATCTTTTGAGTTTGGTCCCAAGGGTGAGCGTGTTATTGGGGTTCCACTGTAGTTTTGTTATGCTTGATGATTATGATGGCACTGCCTGTGGGATCTTTTTTAGTTCTTGGAATTTCCACTTGCCGTATAATTTTATAGCCCTATCCCAGGATCTTGTGAAAACTTGTAAACGTTTCTCAAAACAATGAAAACCCACGATTGTTTAAGTGTCTTACATAACCTGGCAGTGCCAAACTGATTTGAGAAAATATGGGAGAGGAGGGGGGACAAAATTTTCCAACTTTTTTGTGAAAACAGTTTGATATCCTTAATTCTCAGACCAAATCAAGTTATCAATTCTCTGACCAGTTCAAGTTATCTATGCTTGACTGGGTCTTGTTTGCATTCCTTGAAACTTTTTGATCACTAACTCACTGTATTTAAGTTTTATGTTACAGGACCAAACATCATTGTTGCTCTAGATGGATTTGCTGTCACATATTTTAAAACAAACCCAGTAAACTGCTCATTGTTTACTGCCCTGTTGCAGAATCTCTTGAATGAATCGTCGTTACTGAGATGAAAACTCACTATAAAGAGAAAAAAATTGCTCACACTGTAAGGTCTTCATTGAATATTCCTGATGACATGAATCATTTGCAATCATTGACGTCAGGACTTCTAAAAATATGACTGACTGATATTTTCTCTGGATAGAGTAGCTAGATATAAAATATAATGAAATTACCCTGTAGTTACTTTGGTGAGATGCTCTGCGTGAAAATCCCTCATAGAGTCGCAGGATAAGTTACTGAGACAAGATGATTTGCAGAAAGTTACATATACATGTACTGATAAAAAAAAAGAGCTCACTGAAATTTTGTTTTGATGCAGAATCCATGATGTAAGTCCATGTGTGTAAATATAGAATATTACATGATCAATACAGCTCCATGAACAAATTTCACCTGTATAGCTTCCCATAATTTGATACTTTCAACATTTGCTTTAACTATATTTTCCTAACCTCATGTATATAACTGAACCTATGTAAATACCTACCTATTGACATCTGTGGTGCTCACCAAGGCCTACTCAACTTGTTCTTCTTCTACTTTGTGAAAGATTTGCTCACATTTTGATTTTCATCCACATATGCTTTGCGGTATAATTCTTGGACTATCGCCCTAACATGATTCCACATATGAGTGACTCCTATACCCATTCCCTACTCCTACATATATATATATTTACCACTGCAAAACAGATTATTTCCAGTTGTCAAGTATTGTCAGGAGATTGGCATTTGAGGAGCATCTCAGAGGAACCAAAACTGTCTCAGTCAGAAGGTATTCATCTTGTATGAAGTAGGGAAATGAATCACTCAACAAAATCAGAGTATCAGCTTGATTGATTCATGAATAAAAAAAGGAGGTGATCTTGAATGGATCAACCAGTTAGGGTAGTGTAAATGAAATCCTCTGACTGCATGTATTCACTCAGTTCAATGCCTGGCCATTTTCCTTGGTTTCTCAGTACAATGCTTAGTAACTCCTGAAAAGAGTTAAAAAAAAATAAAAAATTATACAATTTCAGTCTAATTTGGAGACATTGTGCAGATAGCTGTATTGTTGTTGAGTGAAGAGAAATATGGTGAAAATCTAATTTATGCAGTCTTTCTACAAGAAGCCTCATCATCTTGTTTCTGTAACTTGTTGCACCCATGTTATCCTCTTCATTGCCCTGTCAGAAGTCAAAAGCACTGGTACTGTGAATGGATACTCATAGTCATTATATACCTGTACAATAATTCAACTAGCAGCAACATCCAACTTATATATATATTGTCCATTTTTCTTTCTCGACTGTCTCACCTATAGTCATCCGTACCTGTATTTTCAGCTAGATATAAATAATAATAATAATAATAATAATAGAGAGCATTTATATAGCGCTTATCCCTGTAGGCACAGGCTCTAAGTGCTTGAAATCACTGAAAGCTTTTGGTAGCCCAGGACTGCCTTTTCATCTCCCCATAATATGTTGTCCTACTGTATGCACTGTGTAAACTTAAAACTGTCCTACTACATTAATTTATTCTGAGACTGAGTTGCCCAAAATTGTCTTTGCCAGCGTCTTACACATTGTGCCCTAGTGAAACAACCCTCCTTTTGACTACTTGTATTTGGTTATTACCATTGTGATATTAACAAATGATGTGTTGTTGAACTGAAGGATTTTTATCATTCTGGTGTTTTTGATGGACAAATTCTTTTCTCTTTTTTTTTTTTCATCACAAAGTCCACATAGTTATGCAGTTGAAAATTTTCAAAATAACCAATTCAGCTAAAGACAAATTTTCTCTAACTAAGGAATTCGGAATTACCTTGAATCCTTAGTCTTGTGGTCCTCTCAAATGTGGAAAATTGGGAAAAAAAAAAATTCTGGCAGATCTAGACTCACTTGATGTCAATCACATAACATGACATGCCACACAGCTTGCTATTATTTTATGGACTAGCAGAAAAACTTGCTCTACGAACGTGAATTATTGAACCAAGAATCTTGTGTTGGATGACAAATTACAGATATTTAGAGAAGCAGCTACAAATATTGTTAATGAAAGAAGGGAACAGAAGGGGCTGTTTGCAAATGTAAATTAAGAGCGCCAAATAAACTGAACAAAAGGCATGAAAGAAACAAAGGGGTTACTACAACAATATCACTACTTAAACATTAAACACTGTAAAGTACAGCTACTAAGTTGGCATAATAAAAGGAAGGGGGCCAGGGGAGGGGGGGCATGCAAAATATTATATCATCGCATTCTTTTTCTTTTAAACCGCAGTCTCCCAGTCAATGACTGAACTGAGTAGAAATCAAGCTGAGTGTGTTCCCTTTCCCTCTCCCTTCCCATTCAAAAACGTACTGGGATCTAACACCCTCATGAGTTTATTATTCAATTATTATCGCATTTTTAGAATAACGTCAAATGTATTCAGCTTTTTTCGGATTTATACAAGTAGAAACACAGATCTCTATGCAAGAATTCAGTGTGCCCAATTTCAGATGGATCCATTCAGCAGTTTTCCGAGTCCATAAGCCTTTTATGGGTTTTGTTGCAGATTAATACTATAGATGATTGGCAGATCCGTTGGGATAAATTATAAAAAAAATGTATAATACAGATTACAGTTAATTATGAGTACAGGAGGACATTCCAGATAAAAATTCATGGAATAACCATGTTCACAAGAAGTTGCATTTTTTTTAAAAATTCCTTTTTACGATTACATGTTTTTTTAATGGCTGATAATGTGCAAGTGCAATGCAAGTGGCAGAAGTTGTCTCACATGGAACTAATACTGCATTTCCTATGTGCAAATGTAATATCATTTATTTTGCATTTTTCTTAATTCTCAGTTTACTGGCCTATTACTTATGTCACAAGATTCAATATCTAAAATAAAGTCAGTGTTTAAGAATCACTGTGGTATTTCATTTATACTCTAAAACTTTGCAGGTATCTACATTGTATATTCAGTTATCAGGGAATCAAATGTGGTACCAGTTTTGGATTTTCTAACTGTAATAAACTAATATACTTTTCCTCTTCAGAGATACAATCATAGGTCTAAAGGCTGGAAGAAGTAAAGTTTCCAAAATCCTTGTATGTCAGATGATTCACTGACTTACTTAAGCATAGCTGGTCAGAAATATTTGTAGATGAGAAATACAGGACTAGTGGAATATTGCCAAGAAAATATTGCACTTTTAATTTATCAATTATACATAAAGTAACACCTCAGTTTTTCTGTTTCAAATGACCATCTGCATGCCTCATTGCTAATTTGGGAGATTTATCACATGTTACTTTCCTAACAGATCTGTTAAATCACATGCTTTTAGCTTTTTGTCTTTTCATTACACCCACCAGTTGTTGACCTGTAACACCTTGCAATACGTGAGGGGAGTTATGATACATGTACTATGTTCGTTCATGAAATTGACATTATTGACTCATGCTGTTGTACTGTTCTCATCAGTGATTTATCCATATACATGTATCCATGTTAATCTTGTTCAGAATAACATTAGTTAAAAATGTTCAGGATTATTTTCTTTTTTGAGAAAATGAACAATAGCTTTCAGGGCCAAGGTAACTACTATCTTACACTATACATATTTACCTATGGCTATCCCCTTCAGGAGACTTTTATACATATACATGTACATGTATATTAATGAACAAATTGACTTTTGGTTGTGATGGAAAAGTGGCAAATAGCAATAATGATCATTACAGTCAAGATTTAATAGAAAAAAAAGCTTGTTTTCACCGTTGTTGCATATATGTAAAGTGAATCTTGCTGAAGTGAGATCTACATCTGAATCATGGGTCATTAACATCTTAGACACTGGAACAAAACTGATAAATCTTCCATGCTGTCCATTACATTAATCAGTTCAAATTGACAACTTAATTTGATTGTTAAGTCTCTGTTAAGAATAATTTATAAGAAGAGCCAAATTTTGTACGGTATACTGATAACACTGCAGGATACTGTAGTTCTAGGCTGAATTATTCAATGTCAGAAGTCAAGAGAATGTCCATGGAGAAAACTGGTGATAACATTGTTAGTAAATGGCACTTACTTTTTTCTTTGTGTGAAAAACTGTCTGGTCAGTTAGAAAACAGTGCTTTGAGAGAGATTGGAAGTTTTGCATCAAAATAAAATCCTATGACAGCAAACTGAGACCATAAAATATGTGATCATGTACAATTCTTCAGAAAAGCAAACTGAGACCATAAAATATGTGATCATGTATAATTCTTCAAATGTGAGTTTTGGCTGTCAGTATGAGGCATGAGATCCTCTGTAGACATCTGTCATTGCGATGACTAGCATGAAAAGTAGTACAGATCTGTTTGAATAGAAATGTAATTCAGTAATGGGACAAAGTATTATATTCAATTTTTTATCCTTATTAGTAACATGAAGGTCACTACAAAAGTTTCTAGATTCAGATAGAAAGAATATAGCTATTCATTTTTTCACATCTAATTAAGGTATTTCTGTTTGGATACTATGCACAATTTCATCGTTAGAAATGAAGAATTGAAGCATTCATGCCACCTTGAAGGTAGCATTGACATGACTCTGAATTTGAAAGCTCAATGGCTTTTTGGCTTGACTCAAACTCCATTCCATTTCCATGCAGTTGTTCTTTGATACATGTATATGGGAAAAGAAAGTCACAAGATGCCAGGTTAGATGAACATGGGGAAGGGGTGGGATAACAGTCTGATGTTAGTCTAAGCCAGACATTTTTTTGTCGCTATCACCGCTATCCTGTGTGAGCAGTCATGGTGCCACAGTAGCCTTTGGATGCCTGTTTTTGGGCATCTCTCTGTCCATTTCTGAAGTACTGTGGGGATGCAATGTACCAAATACCAATTTGCAATCATTGTGCGGACTCCTAGAGAAAATGTAATTAACCAGATATCCCTTATAATTGAAGAAAAAGGCACTCATTGCATGCCTACGCCCCAAGTTTGCTTTAACTCGGCTGGGGGACTTTCACAAGTGAACAGCCATACTTGGGACTGGTGTTTGTTTTAGGGTCACATACATCCCTGTCAGTTACAATGTTTTCTGTAAGCCAAGACCATCCTTCATCAAATCTTTGAGGCCGGCAAAAATCAAGGCGCTGCTGCTTTTTCTGTTCTGTCAACTGGCACAGAACTCAATTGGGGAACACTTTGTGCATCTGCAACTGTTCATACATGTATATCATTTCTCAGCATGGTGGCGAGAGCTTTAATGAATGCTTTATCTTCTTAGATGCCATTCTTGCATCTTGCTCAATCACAGCTTTCACAGCAGCTATTGTTTCTTCAACAACACTAGTTACTGGGCAACCAGATTGATCATCATCTTCATTTCCAGAGACACTTTAACTTGTTTGAATTCACCAAATTAACAGAAGACCTGTGTTCTTGAGAGTTCAGAAGTACCAAAAAACAGTGGGGGAACTTTCATGGCAATCCTTGGCCCTTTGCTCTTTCAAAAAGTGATAGCAAATTATCATTTGAAAATCTCAGCCAATGGAGATCCATGAAGAACATCAGCAAATTGAAAAATGCTGAGGATGACACTGTGTCTGATGTCAGTATAGTGTATATTGGAAAGATGTTGATTTGACACTTTGTGAATATACATGTATGTCACACTTGCAGCTATGTCAATTATCTGGCTCAGTTCCGTCTATTCGCATCTGGAAACTTTGATAATCATCTACATGCTAGTACATCTTTAGACATACATTTATCTCATAGTATAGTTACAGCATCTGATATTGCAAAGAAAAGCTGTTTGAAGCATTTGTTTTTCTCATATGACAGATGGAGTCAGCATTTGTCCAGTTGTATTTGATTACATGTATGTTTTGTGCTTTGTGAAGCTGAGTTTCTGTATCAACAGAGCAGTTCACAGTGTTTGCCAAAATAATTTCACTGTAGCACTAGCAGCATGATTTGTTTCATGACACCATGTAACTTTCAGCACATGCCCATGGGCAAAATGTGAATCTGTTGACTCATTTTGGTCTTCATATGCCTCAGTGAAGTAGCATATGGAAATACATGTACAAATTTCAAATGTGGTATTTTGGGATGAAAAAGATTAGCTTTGATCACAAAAATCACATATTAAAACTTATGTGGAGAAAACAGTGCTTTGGATTTTTTTTTTTTTTATACCTGATCTAGAAAATCCTTTTACATTGCCTTTATTTTCTTTCAGTATTTCAGTGTTGCAAGTTCATTACTTTGTTGTTGTTTTAAAACGTTTCTTTTTTTTTTTTCTTTCATATGTTACTTTGAAACAAATGTAAGTAATTGTACACTATTAATTCAATATTATGCAACTTTATAAATAAACCTTTGCATGTATTTTCATCCCAGTGACTTGTCTTGCTTTTTAAATCATTGTAATTCTTTTTAAAAATTGTTATTTGGTAATGTATTTTGCTTGCAACCTACATCTTAATGCCATAAAAATACATATATGGTAAGACTAAGAGTAAGATATTCAAGTAGCCCTTTTCTTTTTTGTACTTTTCAACTTTCATTTTAAAAAAAAGAAAGAAAATCGTTCTACACAGTAATCTCATGATTTCTTCTTTTCCATTCAGCAGTCAAAATTGACTCCTTTTAAAGTCCACAGCAGTGATGATAAGATATACAGTGGTCTTCATCAAAGAGCCTGGTCGCCAGGAGACAAAAGAAGTGGGCTCTTAGGCGGATTGAAAAATTACACAACATGTCTGACCAGACTGTCCCCATTACTACAACTAGTTGATCGTTACCGTTAGTTGAAGAGTTGTCTTGTGACCAGGACAAATGAGTTGGAACCAGGACAAATGAGTTGGAAGTGACACCGGGCAATAAAGATCCACGGGTCGTTTTTAACTACTTTCCGACTAAGATACTAAAATTTTTTTTTGTTTTCGCAGAACGACAATTTAACCTTTCTTAACCAGAAAAAAGAAAAATGTTGGTATTATAGTCAGAAAATAATAAAAAACGGTAAAAAACAACTGTAACTCAAAATCACCCGGCATGACTTCCGACTCATTTGCCTGGGCGCAAGACATTTATCTATGGGAATGAGAACAGCTAAACGTCTTTATATGAGCCAATCATGGGATCTGCCCCACATGTTGTCAAAGAAACGCTTATGAGTTAGTCCACTTATAGCCTGATTATGCAGTCATACATCAACCATCACTTCCACTTGTCTACCTGTTTCCTCCACCCCCCTGTCCCCACTTTGCTGCACATCAAGCACTATATATTTTTCTGAAGTGGACAGTCTGATTTGAAATTACACCATAAGTACTCCCGTCCAGGCCAGGCAAGGGCTCTTGCAATGGATTTTTTTGTTTGGGAGCGGGTGTTTTAAAGGGATAAACTATAGAGAAAAAATTCTGTTTCGCAGCAGAAGTGGGTTCTTAGGCAGACCCGGCTCTTAGCTGGAGACCACAGTATACACAGCTGCAACTGTGCCAATGAATTTCTTGAAGAAAAAAAAACAACAACATGTTTAATGCTGTGTATTAGTGTTTTTTTTTTAATTTTTACCATAAGTCTGGGATTCAGAGTTACAGATAATAAATGAAAATGTGGTAATGATGTGGTTGATTGCATGTAGCTGTTACTGTCAGGCATGCCGTCTGCAGATCTCTGCCTTTTTGCTGGCCTTCCCAAGCGATGGGAACATGAAACAAAACCATTTACATAGCACTAGTACTAACAGCAAGGCATCTTCCTGGAGAAATGCACAACTCTGTTCATCAAATGTCTTGAGAACTTGTCGTATATAAATGGCTAGTGAAATGTCACCTGAAAAAAAAGTGTCTGGACTTTTGTTTCTCCAGACCTTTCTTGTCGGTGATTGCTTAAAATTAAAATATTTAGAAGACAAATGACATAAATTTTCATCAAGATCCATAGCTCTCCACTGCCAAGAGAACAAAATGTTACTTTACCAAACTACTTGGTTTCCCAACCTTCTGTGAGGTCTGTCATTATCTTGATTTTCACACTCATTGTTCCTTGATTTTTGTGATACTGAGAAAAGATTTTTTTCATGCTTAGAAAGGAATGGTAATGACTTTTTTTTTTTGGTATGATGGGGCACAGGAGAATGCAGCAGTACACTGAGTTTTGACAGGCTTGAAGTCTATCATGGAAAAGTGAAATAATCTAGGATCATGGGCTATGAGCATACGTAACATCTATGAATGGTGGTAATTCCATATTTTTCTCTAAAATTTTGCCAATGAATTATACCCTACCTACATTCTGATAATGTTCCTTAATGCATTTAAATAATTAATATTGATAAGCCTCGCATTTATCAGATTATCACAAATTTTTGACAGTGTCTAAGTGATAAAGATCTTTTGTTTATGAACCTATTCAGTTTACAATGCCATCTGTTCTTCATCACCTGGTATACAGATAATTTCTTTTCATGTTCTGTCACCAAAGATAAACAGAAAACAAGAAGCAGTAACATAGCATTTTTCTCTGAATTTGAGTCGTTTTTAGCATTGTCATTGGGAGCTTTAAAAAGTTGAAAAATTACAAAAGTAGATCTCGCATATATGTTGGCAACTCACTGATACAATCTATACGTCATTAGTGAACTGCATGGCAAAACAAAATTTGACTGCTTTATTATTTGGCTGCATCACAGACAACAATGTAAGCACCAACAAAAGGCCCCCTGTGTCAGGGCAGGTCAGTTTTACTGTGGCAGCTTTGAGTCAACTGTACCAGGCATGCAGTATGATAAGTTGAAAAATAAACATCTTAGAATGTATGAAAACGGACAGAATGGCTAGCAAAATATCTCTTACTAGTCTCACTCTCTTGAATGACTTTCACAGTGAATGCCTGGATGCCTCTCTTGTAAGCTTACGTTGTAAAAATGTAAACATTGTTGA
Organism: Peronia peronii; assembly: GCA_039654565.1. Classification (NCBI taxonomy): domain Eukaryota; kingdom Metazoa; phylum Mollusca; class Gastropoda; order Systellommatophora; family Onchidiidae; genus Peronia; species Peronia peronii. Next base: position 9,592 of record JBCEWB010640834.1, read on the forward strand.
GTCATTTTACTTTAGCACCTGACAACAAATTGGTTAAACAAGGTGTAAATGCCAGATAAAGGTTTCTGCACATTGAACTATGTGACAACAGTCACAAAACAGGTAACAATTAACTGTCAACATTTACATGTCTCTCGACTGATATGTGGCAACGACAGCAATATGATAATGTAACAGGCAGACCTCTATGTCATGCTAGAAATAGACTAACAGAGAACTACACTGCATGACAGAGCAGAGTTTTGCTGGAAAGAAGAAGTTGATCCCTTGGTAAGCATCCAAATGTAAAAGTTTTTAGCCTCTGAAAATGTTTATGGGGGCCGATGGAATCAAGACTCATAAGCACTTCCAGAATCTGTTTGGATGATACAAAGACTAGAACAAAAAGCATTGAGTAATCACAAAGACGTTGTTTGTACTGAGGTTTAACAGCACATCAGCATGATCACGGCTACATTGTGCCAATCACAGTAAGATATGTTTACACGTCGAGAAGAAGAGAAGAAAAAGGGAGGGACAGAAGATAGGAGCAAGGAGAGAGAAGAGATGTCACCTCTGAAACGTCAACGGTGGCATTCCATGGGAGACATCCCACCGACAGCGGGCTTCCACTGCCTGCAGGTAGGAACAAAGAACCTACATGTACTTATATACCACGGGCCTCCGCGGGGGAATCACAAGGAAGTAGTGAAGAGGCAGTTAATACTGATTTTCAAAAGGTATATTTCCAGTGATGAAAATATGTTATCACTGATTTTATTTAGTTACCATATCCATTATATAAAATTAAAAAAGAAGAATAGTTGTTTGCAACCCTACCCATTATATAGTATATGATGGGCAGGGTTGCAAACAACTATCTGTTGACCAATCTTGTTGCATGCTAATCTCCTTAATCAGTCATTTCAGACAGCAATCGTCTCCACCATGGGTGTGCAGATAAATCCTCTATGTTGTAACACACATGTATCACTAATACTAAAACCACCAGGGCAAGGACAGATCAAGTTTTATTCTTCCCCTGTCTGATGTACCCAATATTATCAGATTTCAGAATCAGACCCGTGTATCAAATGAGGTCATGAAGTAAGATCACTGGATAATGAAGAGTGATGACTATGCAATATAAGAAATTACACTATAACATACGTAGTGATGCATGTCTTGTTTTTGCTTTCATGGTCTCTCCTATTCACAACAAACAGCATGTGCACTACTCTACATAACTAGAGCTAATGCTCATTACCATCAAAAGTAAAAGCCGGTCTACTGGTACTAAAATAGACACAAACACGAGAGGGGTAACAAAAAATTCCCAGCCTTTATAACTTTCGAATGTCAGCTTCATTCATATGGGTACACAGCAAATCAAAGAATAGATACCTGTGTACCTATTCAATCCCATGGTTTTATAGCATTAGATGTCAAATATATACTACATACCTTTTACTGAGCGACCCAAGGATCCGAGAGTTTGTAGTAAATTTCAACTCTACTGTGATATCTGCTTCAGTGGCTGAGATAACCACCATGACTGGTTGAAAAGCTAATGAAAACCGTAGCAACCCATCAGGGCTCAGTTGCCATTGCTTGTGTTCACAATGGTGTCAAGTTAAAGCAAAGAGCAAAAATCAAATGTGTCAAACGTCATAAATAACTGCTGAGACCTTGAGACATGGTCATCTTATTCTGTGATGTATGTTTTGAGAGGCATTCATGACTGAAGCGGTACCAGTTTCACATGAGGATGATGAGATAGTTGTGGATGTCCTTTAACAAGCACAATGAATGAAAAATTGGAAGAAATATTAGAAATTCTTTTTTTTTTTTTTTTTTAAAGACATTTATGAGATTGTGCATTTCAAATATGTGTAATATCCAGTACTGTCAATTTTCATTTCTGTTATGAAAATCTAAGACAGCTGAGGGAAAATGTCAGTTGCAAAAGATTTGGCCAAAAATAACATGACTGTTGTCCCCCATCACCTGTATGACCAAATTTGGTCCCTTGTGACTTTTCCTGTTCCCCAAAATGAACTTTTCAGGTCCACAGATTTGATATGGTCGGAGCAACTGAACATGAATCACAGGTGGCCCTGGACAGCCAAAAAAATGACTTCAGAAGGCATTTGATTCATGGCAAATAGGCTGGATGGATGTATTAGCACCAAAGGGACTACTTCAAAAGAGACACAAGTGAAATTTAAATTGGACATATTATTCAGCATTTATAGACATAGTCCAGGAATTTCTTGATATCACCTCATATATTGTTAAGTCAGCTGAGCTCCATTTATGGCTACAAGCACTGTGTGACATAAAAGACAAACTAGATATTCTTGCACTAGTAACTAATACTATGTCTGTATGGAATTGCATGTTTTCTACTCGTTTTTCTGACTGTTCATTTTATAGTGCATTTCCCAGTTGGTCATCCAGTCTTTGTAACTTGTATGATATGCCAACTACCTTGAAAAAGCTCTATGTCTAAAGTTTGAATCTCCCTCTCAAGCTGTCAGAATCAACTTGCACAAAATTCAAATTCAAATAAAAAAGTAACAAACATTGAAATCACAAATATATATGGCAAATTGACTTTTAATTTTAAAAAATGTAGCAAGAAATAAAAATGTGCAAAATTAAGTTGTGATGTAAGCATAATATGCACTTCATACTGGAACCACCAAATCAATGGGTATATAAGTAAATTGTATCCTCAGGATAATTGTAGTATAAGGTATATTGTTCATTCATTTGCTGAGGTATTTTTTTTTTGTCAGACCAATGGTAGTGTACCATTTCTTTAACAAGGAATTGCATCATATTAAAATCAAAAATTGAATTATTTCATGCAGACCCAAACCATCTATTTCTTGAAAGATTTTATCTATTGCTGAACACATTTGCAACAAATGCCAAGCACACCTGGCAAGGTTCCTCTACTAATGCCCTGCTTTGTCACTCAATAACATGATAGAATAATTCCTCTCCTTTAGACTATTAATCGTCACTGTTAATATTTGGAATGCAAATTTGGGTGTGCATTTTTGTTATCTCACAACCATGCAAACCTTTCAAATTCTGTTCAATGCCCATTCTAACTGCAGCATTTACTGTTTTGCCAAGAACAAATTTTATATATAACATGAATATAATGAAATTATCAAATCACATCTCAAATTTAAAATTACACAGAAGTTTGTGATAGTCATTGCTTTTGAAAATCAAAGAAGATTTTTACTGGCACTCATTTGTGTATAAAAATCTTTCCACGCCAAAAAATTTTCACCTCAAAAGTTCTCCATTATTTATAATTCTGGAGAGTCTCCTATGAAACAATTAATGTCCACAAAAATGGAGCAAGTCTGTATGACCACATCTTTCATTTGGTCAGTTGATAATGTCATCAATAGCTCTATACAATTCACCAGCTCTATACAATTCACCTTTCCTTGAAGCTTGAACAAAGAGACAAAATAACAAACATTAAAACAAATTCTTTCTGGCCATCTCTTAAACTTTCCGGACATTGAAATTACCTTTAACATCAATACCATTCACAAAACCATAATTTTAAAAACGAATGCTATCTTGATTTCTAGGATGAAACAATCTTTTGTTATGTAGGCTGCAGCATAGGCCCTGAGTTGATTGACCTGTGAACGGTGAACAAATGAGAATATAGCACAGGGAATAGGCAAAGCATAAATATCATACATTATGAAATACAAACATAACACTTTTATATATACCTATAAGTCAGTCAAGAAATTTAAACATGTGCAGTATGTAAACCAAATTTCAAAGCCTAGACATTTGTAATTTACCTTATAGTATTAAGAAGAAGTACCTTTACATAATTTACAAAAACAGTGCTTTTACTTTAGTTTCCATCTTTCCAATTACATGTAGGCCTACCCATACAATACAGTTTCTTTGAATGGAATGACTGAGGTTAGGTAACATGACAGTGTTTTGAAATATGGAATTTATATTACATGCACAAAAGTTTTAAGTGCATGAATTTTTGTTGTTTTTGTTTCATGCTTTGAAGAGTCTACATAGGGCACTGCCAGACGTAAAAAAAGATGCATTATCTTTGTTCAAGATAAAGGTATAAATTTTAATGCTTCGGAATTAAATCTGCTATTAACGAGAAGTTAATATTTTGGTAAAGAACAATAAAACTTAGGCAGCAAGACAAATCAAAAAATTCTTGGCGCTTCGGTAGATATCAATCTTCACAATATGTTGTTTATAAGAAATAAGTGGGGCAACCTAGAACCTTGTAACGTATTTGTATAGACATTTTTACATGAAAAACATCTGAAGAAACACAGCTGCCCTCTGGTGAAATGCAATGAATCTATGGGGAAAAAATGGACAGCTTGAGAAAAAGCCTCTATATTGGTTGCACATGTATCATATATATTTTCTTTTTTTTTTTCTTCTTCAGGTTAGCAATGCTGTGGGATAAAATAAATCTTATTCTTAGTGCTGTTTGTCCCTGGCCCTGATATACTGATTGTTCTAATACTAACAATAGTTCGTAGAGCCCACATTGTGTTGCATGTGTGGCTCAAACTCACATGTGTTTTACACGTAAGCCCTGTTTGCCATGTCAAAATGTCCTACATCTGTTGCATCAGTTTCCTTCCCAGGCCAAAAAGTGGGAGAATTTTTGTCATGTGCAATACCAGAGACATGCACATGTACAGTATAGTACATCTCCTCATCAACTATCCACTTGTATTTTCCATCCAACTCTTGTCCAAGCAACCAGTAGGGGACTAAAATGTTTGTAAGTGATATAAACCAGTGTGTCAACAGAAGAAAAAAAGACAAGACTTTGCTAGTTTATACACTTTATTATTTACTGATAACAGTGCATAATGTCCTATGTCTGAAATAAACACTTTTTTTGCCACATCATTCTGACCTGCTTCGGAACTGACAACAGCATAAGTACACCTATTTAGGAAACATGGATCAGGGAAACAGTTTTCTCTGGTATAGCAGTCAGTAATAATGATGGTTCTCAATGAGATATTTGTACACTTTTGCTACTACCATGGCTCTTTTCATCTATACAGACAATGGGAGATTGTTGTGCCCAGCCCTATTAGTTCCCTTTGCCAAAGGCGGTGTTGAACAAGCAGTGAAAAGAAGAAGAAAAAGAATCACTTTTGGGCCCTCTGCTTGAAACATAAACCACAAAAATCCCCCCCTCCAAAAATATGGTATTGAGAGAATTTCTTCTTCTTCTTGTTATAATTTAATCAAATTTTTTTATGGTCAGTATTTCGTATGATATGAAGTAATAGGATTTGTTCTTTACACTGCTTGCTCGACACCTCTTCTGTCGGGCAAAGGGAAGTAACAGGGCTGGTCACAATGATCTCCCATTGAAACAGCCTGTATTTTGCATCTACTTAGGCTGTCTGTTCTCAAGTGCTGTCGCTCACACAGTGTCCTTTGTGATTGAAATTACCATACCAATTTTTGTATTGATTAAGGAAAAATTGCAAATTTTACCAACTGCTGGCAGGCTTAGCCTAAGGCATGCAACATGTCATTGGTACCATATTCTTATTCTTCAAATTCAAATCTCAAATACGTGACTCTCAACAGCTTTTCATGCCCAGAAAAGTCACAAATGGCCTCAGATCACGTTCCTACAGAAGAAAGCTGGACTTACCCCTCCTAAGCTGGATACTGTTATGCAATTAAAAGACAAGAATTAGTTGTATGATTTCTTCAGTTCCTCAACTTTAGCAATGTACTCTGTCATGGCATCATTTTTTGCCTTGCCTGAAAAAGAAACAAACAAGCAAGAAAATGGATTGCTAAAAAAAAAAAAAAAAAGATAAAATAAATGAACTGCAAAAGGACAAATGAGAATGTGATATTCACATCAGTTTATCTGTAGAACAGCTGTCACTTTGCCTCAAGAATGAATTGCATGAAATGGGAACCATCTTTTCCACAGCCTCAGTTAGCATCTATATGTTGTATGTTATTGACAATTCAGAAACTTTGTGATAAACCTTCATGTGGGCCAGGGTTGCTTCCGTTTATAGCCTAATACCAACTGGCTTATCTCTCTCTCAGTAATTAAGAGAGACCCTAAAAGAAAGAAGACAAACTTGCAAACTTCAAATCTGTTCCATCCAGAAGACATTCTAGCCGTACAATTATATCATTGTAGATAAATTATCCACAATGCAAATCATGTGAGATATTTCATACACTGCCCTGCAGTTAATTTTTAATGGGAACATAACTTTGCTAGAATTTCCAGTTTAGATTAAAGTTGAAGTAGAAATTTAGAACTGGGGTTTCACCTGAAATAAATGAATTGTTTGTTCATCCAGGCACATGAGCTATATATATATAACAAACATTGTAAAGATGCTAAAAATCCATTTGCCTCTTTCGTTCTAAGTAATGAAAAACTGAAGGAAAAAAAAATAACTATCTCAATCAGAACAAAACATTAAATTTTCATCATATCTGTTCTTTTGAATCTTCCGTGAGTTCTGTTTCAAATAAACAGAGCAAAACTAATTTTTCCTTCTTTACAATATCGTTATTATACACTTTGTGTACCTGGCTATGGGTTGTAATTTGGCTGATTCTATCAAGTGAAATTTTCTGTAAGTTCAAATGAGACTCTCTGATGAAGGTGACATGAGGATGTTCTATGCTATGCTCTTGCCCATTGCCCGCTCTCATCCTGGGCTGCTGATGGTCCGTATAGTTATGGTCAGTAACACGCTAGCACATACATGTAAACAATATGTTTGCACACATTTTTCTGAATGCCCTTTCAGTACCTCAGCGGACGTTTTTCATTTGTACGAACTTCACACAAAACATCCGCGGAATAAAATAGTTTTGAGTAACTGAAGTGCAGCAGACTATGATATAGATATAGTCCTATATAAGAGTGCAATGAAACACGGGATGGGAATCAGAAAGTTTCCAGATATTAAGTTGAGTCTGAGTCAGGCGAAAACTGCCAATCTCGTCAAAATCTAAACATTAACCACGTCACGTGCATGATGGAGGCCGTAAGGTATATAAAAGTAGTTGCTGATCACAATTCAATAACTGAGAGTTATTCAAATTTTATTTTCATTGTGAGGCATCATGGTATCAATTAACATAATCAGATCTTCACTTTCGAGGCTTAGCGCCACAAATCCAAATCAAAATGCTGTGATTTTCATTGCATTGTCGCATCTGCAATTTTGCCGTGGTCGGCCTCAATACTTATAAAGTCGACAACATTCACGGGGCAAGTTTTGACTAACAACATTTATAGCAAGAGCCCCCCCCCCCCCCTTCACCTTCAACCTTTTGTGTCATCGACTGTAAAATGCCAGTGGTGTAGCAGATAGTGCAAGAACAACACTGACAGCACATCCAAACTGTCAGCGCTGCATAATGTACGGATAAACAGCTCGGCTGTTATTAGATTAGACAGAACAACACTGTGGTTAACTCTCTCATTGCCAATACATTTTGCGAAGATTTCAGACACCATCAATTGTTCTAATACATTTACATGTAATACTATGCTAGTATGTCCACGTCAAGTACATGTATAGGATATCATTTTACAGCTGATCTATGATGTTCTATACTTATTGCTACGTCTATACCAATGCAAATCTACGACAAAAACCTTACTGGGTCCTCCTATACTGGGGACTACTGAGCTCGTTTTGAAGTAATAGTATGTGTGCATGTGCGTGTGTGTGTGTGCTCCTCTCTCGGGTGGGCTTGATATTAAATTGGTATTCATTAAAGTATAACTGCCACGTCCGTTCATGTCACGTTCATCAGAGACGTCACCGTGGCTCAGTTTCACATTGTTCATTTCCAAATTTCGAACAAACCAGTGACAACCATGACTTTTTGTCATTACTTTGTGTTTCCTTCTTTTGCCAAAGCTGCTGGGTATTTCACTAAGCCGTGTTTGAAATCTCGTACAAAGTAAGGTGATAACTGGACATCATTGAACACAATGTGGACATTTCCTTCCTTCTTCCTTCTGTTAGGGTTTCGGTCCCTTTCGGCGTGCCCCCGGGGGGG
>JBCEWB010641055.1:0-13608 GCA_039654565.1 Peronia peronii
GATTGAAACATGGATGGTAACCATGGCTACTTCACTCTTTGCAAAACTACAACCACAGGGATTGAAACATGGATGGTAACCATGGCTACTTCACTCTTTGCAAAACTACAACCACACGGATTGAAACATGGATGGTAACCATGGCTACTTCACTCTTTGCAAAACTACAACCACACGGATTTAAACATGGATGGTAACCATGGCTACTTCACTCTTTGCAAAACAAAAACAACTGAAATCATAAACAGCCAGTCAAATTTGAACCTGAGTTGGAAGCAGATTCCAGTTGCCTTCCTTACGAATCAATTTATCGACCAGATCGCCGTCACTGATGCTGTTGATGGTTCTGGCCAGGCAAGACATGTGTCGACTGTGGCTCCCTCTATTCCACGGCAATGGAAAAAGAAAAAAAAAAAAAGAAAAAAACAAAAATAATTCAGTGACCTAAACTATTAATTTTTCTAAAAAAAAAAAAATTAATCTTAGATATTTGAGGAACTTTGCCTTTCTCATTTCACTTGACAAAAAAACAACAAATCAAAGTTGTACAAAATGGTGCTCTTTGATGTCTCCTTGTACTACCACACCCTACACACCTCAGTGTTGCCCTCAAACATGTTCTATTTTGTCATATCAATATTATTCTCAATGTCCAAAATGTTGTTCCTATTACTTTCATTTCATTGTTGAAGAAAAATTGTCTGTTTCTGTTCTTCTCCTTGAGCTTTGGCCGTTAGAATCTTACCTGATTTTGCCTGGAATTCACAGTGGTGTCCTCAGAGTAATGGATACAAATGAAATATGAAGCAGACAAACCAAAATCAATTTTCTCGGTACATTGAGGAATACAAGATATGAACTATCACTCATTCTCCCTCGAGTTCAGGGACTGAGATTAAGAATTACATTTCAATGTCCAGATATGATCCTGGGAGGATCAAGCCCAACCACTAATTCAGCTGTCAGTCATTCCCACATTCACCATTGGTCATTCCTGCACTAGCCATCAATTAATCCTACATTAGCCACTGGTCACTCCCACACGGGTCACAGGTCCCTCCAGACCAGCCATAGGCCACTCCCACACTAGCTATAGGACACTCCCAAAACTGGCTATAGGCCACTCCCACACTAGCCATTGGCCATTCCCACACTGGTTATAGGCCACTCCCACACCAGCCATTTGTCACTCCCACACTAGCCATCAGTCACTCCTACAATGGCTATAGGCCACTCCCACACTGGCTATAGGCTACTCCCCTACTAGTCAGTGGTCACTCCCATACTGCCCATTGCCTGTCTCCACCTTGGTTAGAGCTCAAGTTCACAGCCTTACTTTGACAGCGGTCAGTATTTCAAGCTGGACACTGACAGCCTGACAAGCTAACGACTCATACACATATACATGATCAAACCCTGGTACATCAACAAGGAAGCTTACCTGGCATTCTGGGGGATGATGTGTGGATAATTCTCATGGACAAACAAGGGCCCGAAGCTGTAGTCGTGGAAGAAGAGATCTGACTTGTCATTGATGCTCATCTTTCTGGTCTCATCGTCACTCACAAAAACTTTGCGTACCACATCAAATGGTCCCTGGACAGGAGATCCAAGTTTGGCTGAGCACACTATAACATATGGTCTGGACTTTTACACCCTGCTATAGTCCGCAAGGCACACATGACACACACATGGCCAGACAAACACAGCTATCATGGCTGACATATGGCTCAGTAACCTCATAAATATCAAACTTTACTGTACAGGATGGGGCAGAAATCATGACTCAGTTATCAATTGCAATATCTGGCCAGACTTTATGACACTCCTATCAATTATATTGCTCAATATGCTTATTTTTTTTGTTATTGCACTGCATTACTATTTCATTTCTTAATATGCTTATCTTATTGCTACTGTATCATTTAAATCTAACATACCAGTGCATTCACTTACAGCATACATTTGTGTGCTTATAAAGCATATTAAGAACTATAACTAACATGTGAGTGATAAATTCTGGGGGAGGGTAGAGATGACAGAACATAACTCTAGGTCCATGCAATAACTGCCCTCCTCCTCTCCACTTTAGACTCCTACTGTGAGAGCTGATCTCCTGCTAAACTGAGCTTGTGAGTGGACATTGCATGGACATTGTATGGACATTACATAAACAGGTGTCTGACAGTCAGTCAAAATGACACAGATGTCATTGGACCTGATCAGAGAAATCCGGGTTTGAAGGTGACAAAGATGGCCTAATATCAATGTTTTATACTGCACAAATTATATTTATCTCTGAATGACAAAATATTGTTCTTATGGATAGATAATAAGTATATCAGGATGCTGTGAGGTGAATATCTAGATTTAAACGCCAAACTGTTCATTTTTTGCCAATTTTTCTCTTGATTTTAGCCAGTGGCGAAGGATCACCCTCAATGCCCAAGATCTCTGGCTCCAGTCAGGCTTGATCCAAACTTCTTTCACCACATCAAAGTACATGAATTACGGTTTTATGTGATAGTGATAACTCAATTTGGTTGAAAATTGACATAAGAGCCATTTTAACTGGATGCCAGACATGTCGTCGCCTCAGTTCACAATTGTTGTATCTCTTCTTCTTTTAATTTTGAGAAATCCTGGCTTTGAAGTTTTCATTCTACACGTAACATATAATACAGTTATAGATTCTAATATGAACTTAATCACAAAGTGTGGCTTGCAAAGTCCAGGTACAATCTAAACTCAGAATAGAAAACGCAGTATATGTTGAACGTAATCTATCGATGCACTTAACGCTCATTTTCTAGAAAGTGGAGATAGATCAGGTGAACTGAGGTGATGATTTGGGAACAGTGAGGACTTGAGTAAGCTTGTGTTAGAGAGAGAAAGAGAGAGACAGAGAGAGACAGAGAGAGACAGAGAAAGACAGAGAAAGACAGAGAGAAAGTGAGATATTTAGTTAGTTTCATACCAGTTTGAGATCTTTTTGAGCTTTCTGAGCATCCGATTTGACTTGTTCAAATGTCAGCTGTTTATCGGCCACGCTCCACATGGACATGTTGTGTATGATCTGTTATGGTAGAGGAGAAAAATGACCAACGAGTTACACAACAGCCTCATGGTCAAACTGACAACTTGTAGGAATGAGAAAGAAGACTGACATGTTTGAAGACCATCTGGTAACAGTTCAATAAGTCTAGGCCAGACCTCAGAGTCAGCCAGGACAGAACATATCAGCTTGAACATCGGAAACAGCTAACTTGTCTGAGGATCAAACAGAAATTCTTGGCTCCATGGCTGGTACCCATAAACATAACAATACAACTGGACCCCACGCGGCCTCTTTTTTTCGTTATTGGCGGCCATGGCCTTATTTGAGCGATCCTCATGCGGCTGAACTATGAGAGCCGATCAGGCTTTGGAAAGAAGCACGTATAGCAAAAAAACCCCAACTAAAAACGTGGGGTGGGTATGAAATTTGGAGCTAAAACTCTTTGCTATGAGTTAAAACATTTAGAACCTATTCAACCTAGATGCTCTTCGAATAATAAAAGTAGAGTTTTTGATCAAATTACAGGAAAATAAATAAATGAATAATTAAATGGTAACACTTACAGATGATATGAAAAAGAGACTAAAGGAAGGCCTTCTGAAATTGACCACACATTAGGACTGATGGTCATCCATGAGTCAGTCGAAAGAAAACAGGAAAAGTAAGAAATGAAAACATGGATGCGTAGAGGAAATACGAGAGAGTCAACTTACTTGATTTCAAAATATAGAGCAAAAAAAAAAAGCAACAATGCATCCTAAAGAAAAATAGAACAAATTCAAGAAAAAGATGACATGGATAGACAGAAGAAAAAAGTCTGCCTGAAGAGCTAAAACAGATGCATATTCTTCATGTTTATATGTTACAACGGAACTTCTATCTCGAGACTTTACCACAGACTGAACATGAAATGAAAGTAACTAAACTATAACTTCAAACAATATATGTGCTATTTTGATGACTTAAAGTCCTTGGCCATCTCCTTGTATTTTTATAGTGTCCAAGGTTATATGAGTGTGTACGCAAGCATTGACATCTACCACATCTAACACCAAAAGTAAATGGGATCTTGTTTGTTAATGTTGAACTATGTCCAGGTTCATCTTGTTCTCTTCCTTTGTACACGTTTTGACAGGAGCCCCGCATTTGTTTTCTACTCATACATTTACAGCTCAAATATGTTGACTTTTTTCTATTTCTTCTTTAACTCTTTTCTTTTAAATCATCCTCTTTCAACTGACTCACTGATTACCATCAGCCTTAATGTGTGGCTAATTTGAGAGGCCTTCCTTTAGTCTCCTTTTTCCTATCAACTCGTTAGTATCATCATTTATTTATTTGTTTATTTTCCCGCAATTTAACCAAAACCACAACTTTTATTATTCAAAGGGCATCTAGGTTGAATAAGCTCTAAATGTTGTAAGTCTGTCACTCACAGCGAAAAGTTTTAGCCATAAATTTCCTCCCCAGCCATTTTTCTTTTTTTTTTTTTTGCTGTAGATGCTTACTTCCATAGTGCAGTCAGGTCCCTGCGTCTGAGCGCCAACACTCTGGTCAAATTGGACTGGAAGTACCGCCTTCGCGCTGGGTCTTCTATATTGTTATGGTACCCAGGTAAGGTAAGAGGCAATCAGAAATATGAACTAAAATGCTCATCTTCTGCAATGATATACAGCAGAAGCTAAACAAAAACTGAAAAATAAAGGCTGTTGCTATTTGGACACAGGTCTACTTATGTTACTGTGCTATGTGGACTCAGGTCTGGTTAACCGAAGTGTTTCGGGTTTACTAAGTCCCCGAGTGGGACCAGTTGTCACCACATTAAGCACAATGAGAGAAAACAACCAAATATCAACTGAAATATAGGAATGAAAATAGAATGTTCAGTTACACTGGCAGGATGCATCATTGATAGATCCTAACGATGATGTTTTGCGGCCTGGCCCAACTGAGCCAATATGTTGACCTCTTTAGCTTCCACGTGAATGGGTTCAATTTGGAGCAGTATGGTCTATTGTGTTATTGTTGAAAATTGATTTGAATTATGCAGAGAAGACTTGAAGAATTTGAAAGTGCTAAAGACTGACACTTTATAGGAAAACTGACTCTGCTCAACATCTCTCAGGCCAGCCGAGAAAATGAAACATGGGAAGTCACGCATGCACAATTACACACACACACACAAAAAAAGATGTGAACACAGAAACACACCAGGCAGCAAAAACTGGTATCTTGCGGACCCTAATCTAACCTTAACCCTATATGACCCAAACACACTCACCGATATTGAAAAAACATTTTTCATGTAAAACATGCTTTATTCCCTCTGCCTAAGACAGAGACACATTTATATTAGAAAAATAATCAATTTTTATTGCGTAATCGTATGGAACACATAAGCTACATTGGGTCGTAACTGAATCTCACTTTCTATGTTGCATATATGTAACATGAAAAAAAATATTAGATTGAGGATTTAATGATATATGTTCATGATCTTTCACTTACTAAAAGTCAAGCAAATACCTTTGGCACTATTTAAAGGCCCACAGACTGCGGGTCAATTTATCAAAAGCATGTCAGAGGTTAATGTTGCAGATCTGCTACTTACACCATTTCTGTACTTCCGCATCTACATGTACTAATTTTTTTTTAATGGAATGTCATGAAGCAGCTCCTGTCTTTGTCTAGGCTCAGACTGAGAGCTTATTTGACACATGGAACAAATTTGAAGCTATTACAATATTCATTCTTGCATCGTCCTCTTTTGTTTTCCCATTCTGGGAAAGATGGCCACATCTCTCAAGCCAGATGTCACTGTAGTGGGTGCTCGGCACATTTCTTGGGTGCATTAAGTCAAATACATGTCAAGGAGAGATGGAAGACGTATTGACCGACACGAATAAGTCCAACAGGAACTCTGCTTTGAAACTTAGCCAGACTCATCAACTTTTTGTTCCATGCCTTCCGTTGTTTCTATCAAGGCATATTTGTTGCTTTCAGTCGCCACGCACTCTTAACATGTCGTCTCAGAGACAGGCAAGGGTAGCCCTGGAGTTACAATCAACAACCGGCCACACTAACAAATACTCTGGCTATCGCACTGTCTGCCCTCGACTACAGGCTCAGTGTACGTCTCATCCAACCACTCACTCCGCACATTAGCTGATCAAAAAAAATATCATCTCTATTCCATAGCCAGGCAGACCCAAAACAAACAAATAAATAAATGTCATTTGAACATATACTGAGAAATGTCACAATGACACATAGAAACCTCCTCCTCCCCCCTCCCCACCCCCTCCCCCCAAAAACAACAAAAGGCAATGTTAAACGTTCAAAAATAAAATGAAACATTACGACAAAATAAAATTTTTTAAAAAGAGGAAGGCAGGAGAAGAAGCAATTCCTAGCTTACCTGACGAATATCATGATTAGAGGCTTGGATAATTTCATTCAAAGCTGCTGGAGGAATCTTCAAACCTTCCTTGAATGCTATTGACATCATGGATCCTTTGATCTGCTCCAGACGTGGGCGTTGGAAACGCAAGTCAAAACAATAGTTTGCGAGACTTCGCATCTTCATGGAGTTCCGGTCGTTGCAGATACAGATGATGGGAATTTTGGAGGATTTGATCAGTTGTACCAGTTCCTGTCAGCATAGACAACACAGTCAACATCTCAACACTGCCGCAGGCTGTCCATGTCAAATGAGTATGGTCACATGATCACAGTCATACACTGTCAAAAGTGAGGTCAGTCACAATCACATGATGACTGTCATATACCATCAGGATTGATGTAAGTCACAGTCACATCATACACTGTCAGAATTCAGATAAACCACAATCACATGATGACCCATAATCTGTCACAACATGAGGTCAGTCACAGACATGTCATTACACTAGTCATAAACTGCTGAAAAAAAGACCACAAAAAAAAAAAAAAGACAAAAGCAAAAGCAGAGCCTGTAAAAGACAACCTCCCTGGACCTGGATCCCTCTCTCCTCTCTCTGTAACAACTACAGCCTGAAGATGTTCCGAGTTCATGACTAGTTTTTATCCCAATACAAATGTGTCACACTGACACTCTTGATCTTCCACCTGACACCTGATGGGGACATTGGCAGAGAAAAACGTCAACCGCTCAACTAAATGTCCTGTGCCCAGAGCAGTCGGAAGCTGCTCCAGGCCATTGCGAGTTACAGCCGTTTTTAACTATTTTCCGACTCAGATACCAAATGTTTGTTTTCAGGTTAGAAAAGGTTGAATTTTTGTTTTGTGGAAAACAAACAAAAAATTTTGGGATCTCAGTCGGAAAATAGTTAAAAATGGCCGTAACTTGATCTCCCCGATCGACTTCCATTTACCCTGGGCATGAGACAACTGCCAAGGCGGTTGACATGAAAGGACAGCTAGGATAGCCCTGTATGTGCCGGCTGACAGGCTTAATCAAATAATTAGAACCACAACTGAACTTTTCTCAACAGTTGTTTTGGTCAAATTACTGGACTTGACCAAAAAAAAGAAAAAGAAGTTCAGATTTTATGTCACGATTTTGACTGTTGTGCAGTTTATTCCAATAAGAATTTCCTCATAATCATTGTTAATTAGCTATGACCAGTTAGAAAAGGCCAAAGTCATGAGATGTGTCTCAGATAAGTCAGTATGATTTCCAAGTGTGACTGATTTACCTGTAAACCACCCCGATCTTCATTTCCCGCCATGCCGTCCACCTCGTCCATGATCAGACAGTGTGTATGACTCACAGGATGACCGCTGAAATTTCCTTTGGCATCGGTCAAGGTTTGATTGCCCAGCATGGTCATCACTACGTCTTTCAAACTGTTCTTGCTGCGAGTGACTGAGGCGTTCAGCTCTGTGTAGGAAAACCCAGCTTCCTGAAAGTCAGAAGATGACAGTTCACTAATTCACTGTCAGACAGTACAGATGACATCAGACTGACCACCCATCCCGAGCACAGCAAGTCACAGATTGGCTACTTTTCAACGACACACTGATTTACAGACTGGCAATAAAGTGGTCTCTGAGAAAAAGCTCGGTCATCGAGAGACAAAAAAAAAAAGCGGGCTCCCAGCGGACTGAACGGTTACGCAACACACCTGACTACTGTCTTGTTTGCTACATTCAGCCGATTTTTACCATTAGTTTTTATGTCCCTATGCAATGAAACAGCTTTCTTGATTATGTATGTATGTGTACTGTAATTAGATCTATCAGTTCCTGACTTGTCTATTAATTTCATCAGTAATGCCCAGCTTCTTTCAAAGATCCTGTGAGTTTCCATGTAATGGCATCATTGTTGAATGAAACTACGATATAGCCAGTTACCTCAAGCATAATGGCATGAGTGACTCAAGTGTTTAAAATCAATCAGACCAACTGAAGTAAGAAAACATGTGACCAGTCAGAAGGCTAGGCTTATTTCTCCTTATACACAGCCAAAAGTAGAAAAATTGGCAACAACCAGAAAGTCTGATAAACTTTTGTTGGCCGGGATGCGACTTTACGCTGTGTGTACTCAAAATGTAAGGAAATAAAAACAATGTTGTGCATGTCCATACAAGATAATTGACGGCAAAATAATGTCATTAGAGGACATTTTATTTATTAGTAATATAAAACAAAAAAATTGAAATCCGAAAAAGGATGTCAATTTAAGCATAATGGCGAAATATGTGATGTCGATATATGTGGACTGAACTGTCCAAGAGCCTAAAATTAATCCAGGTTTTTCAAACTCAAATGCAACAAATTATCAAAGTCAATTTTGCTTTAAAAAAAATATTTAAAAATTCTACACTTTCAGCAGTTACCATTTCATTTCCCAAATGGCCACACCAAACTGTGTTCTTGCGAAAGTTCCGGTCTAGTAAGATAAACTTTTAAGATGAACTCAATTTGTAATCAAACAGAAAACCCTTTCACAGGTGATGAGATCAAAATATTCATGTAATATACCAGACCTGCTACTTTGCGAACCCAAAAAAATCCGTAGCTTAATTCTCAAAAATCTGAATTTGGCTGAAAAATCTGAATCATACACCGCAATGTGTTAATACTACTGCCAAAACATGTTTAAGATTAAAATCTTGATCTCTGTAAAAATTGGGATCAGTGAATAATCTTGTTTGAACTAGTCATCCACTACTTTCTGAGTCTACAAATTTAAATCCTGTGTACTTCTTAAATTAGATCTATATTGATAACAACCTACATACGTAAACTAAAATTTTCGGGACCGGACATATTTCGGTTTAAACATATTTTGGTTTATCCAAACTGCTATGGTGGAAGTTGTCATAAGAGGGGAACAAACTCTGTAAGGTCAAATTTCACTAACCACATGGGTCATCTGAAACGACACGGTGCCGCAACATCATGCCGCATCAGACAGCGCACATCACGATGCTTCGATGACATGTTGTCTGCCTTGCCTCATCAGCACACCTCGTAATTTAGATTCCACAAACAATGCCGTCTTGCTTCACTGAGGCAATTCCCCCCTCCCCTACCCCCTTAGTCTCCGATACCTGCTGGTGGCCTCAGGCCTGACGATGAGAGAACGACGTGTCGGTACTAAGCGTGTTTGATTAAGAATAGGTCGCTGGCTTCCACTAAAGTCAAGGTCATTGTTTTTGGTTCAGCCGCGTTCCCACAAATGTTGACTTTGTTTCATCTGGAGTACATTAACAAAAAGTAAAAGAGAAAAAAAAAACGGGGATTAATTTTTCTTTCGGTTCAGTCGTGTTTTCGGTTTAGCTGTTTTTGGTTTAAGTGTGTTCCATTGCAGTACCAAAAAAAAAGTAATAATAAAAAAACTAACAAAAGAAATAATTCAACCACATAGTAGCGGATGCAAGTCTACTATAATGCCAAATCAACCCAACCTAAGATATAAAAACATGTGAAACATCTAGATCTAGAGGGAAAAAAAGGAACGGTTGAAGGTTGTACAAAGCATGCAAGTTGGGCTTGCTGGGAGAACCGAAAGCTTGCCTATCCCCAATGTAGAGGGAACTAAATACTATAAATTTACTTCAATACAAGACAGTTCTTAGAACGAGACAATAAGTAATGAGGGTTGCGGAGACAGTAGGAATTGCAAGACTGAGAACCGAAATTTGAGTTCACAATGCAGACGTGAGGTAAAATGTCATACCGCAACCTTGGCGAAATGAAATCGAGACAGTTCAAGACAGGCACAGTCAGGCCAGTGTCAGCGAAACAAAAAATACAAAATATTGTGCACACAATTGGAAAATCGGAAGGACAGGAATTTGTAGGGGGGAATATTCTTATATAATCGGAATAAATAGTAGGTCTGAATCTACACTCGCACTCACATGCACCCAGACTAAAATGTTCACTCTAGACCTGCGAACCAGCCATGGAGTGAGCGGCATTCTTCATGGTGAGCTGCCGGCCTGTCAATCTGGACGGCCAGCGCTAGTGCTTTGTTTCGTTTTGACATATGACCATTGAGTCCACTTAGACCTCTATCTGACACAGTGTAAGCTGACATCTGACCTCTGACTGACCATGTGCTTCCTCAAATCCCTCCTCTAACTCCATCCTTTTTTGAAACTAGTCATTGGTAGAGGGGCTGTACTTAACAAGTACATGTCAATTACACAGGGGTGTCACGTTTGTCACCTCCTACACACGGTCCGTTCTGTTACACGTTCATCCATAAGCTCATGTAATTCCATGAGCCAAGCCATTTCATAACGGGGTGTACTGAAGTTCATGTTATGGTATCTCAATATAAATTGTAAGCTGTCACCCCTCTGGCCATGTGGATTTCGATCATTCTTAGATCTGACAGCCAGCGTTTGACTTCACGTGGCTATAAGGAAATACGTACAACTGGTCAAATAATGGCATAGAACAAAAGCAACAAGTGAGTTATCTGATATGTAAATGAACAGATCCATAAACTGCTTTCGTTTTCATCATACATAATTATAGTTCACTTTTATCCTCAACAGCTTGATCGCTGGTCAATGTGAAGCTTGTTGTGTGGTTCACATGGTCGGAGGTGTCTAGTTGTTATTCAATATGGAATAACAAAGATTATTTGATATTCCCCACCGCCACCATCATGTATGTTGGTTCAAAGACTTACAAAGTACTTCAGAGGGAGTAGATTATGTGGCTTTTGATTTCTGTTCTTCCATCCATCTAACAGGAGTTTATCGTTCAATAGCACAGGCTGTCTCATACTCGTACCAACTCATATTTCCATTTAGTCTAATAAGATAGTCATAATAAGCTGTGGCGATGCCTATCATAACAACAGTTTGACAAAATTGGGGCAGATAAACCTTTTCAATCTCAGCGAATGACAAGAAATACCACAGAGGAGCCAGACGACGATATATATACCACTGTCGCAGGACTAAGTAGCAAGTCACCTTTGTATTTATACCTGATGCACAGAACTAAGAGCGAATTACCAGTTGTATATATACGTGATGCGCAGACTACGTAGTGAATCATCTGTTGTATATTTGCGTGATGCGCAGGACTAAGTAGCCAAACACCTGTTGTATATATATACGTATGCGCAGGGCTAGAGTTAAAATTAGCATCAGCACAGAGCAGACGATAACCACTGCCACAATTTGATAAGCATATGACGGCTGATGGCAGAAATGAATTTCTGTAATGGTCTCCATTAGTTTTTACACATAATAAATGCCATTTCTTTCCAAATATTTCAACTGGTTAAGAACAAGACAGCCATTGTGAGAGATGATGTCAAGTTGCACGTCGGCCACTCTACTTCATGAGACAACTGCAAGAAGGCCAAACTGTCTTACATCATGTAGATCAGCAGTCCATTTACGTAATTGTAAAAAGACATGAGAGCTAAGCCTAACAGAACTTTGCTACATTCTGCTGGAAACAATGGTTTCTCTAACTAACAAAACTTTCCTTATAAAAAAAAAGAAGCCCATGCTCTATGTAGTTCCATCATGTAACTCAGTTCATTGAAAGGAAATGTAGCTATTCTCTCTAGATCAACATCTCACTAGTACACTGTCCTCGCAACAATTCCCTTGTTACACTTGCATCACTCCTTACTTCAGACCGTCTCCCGTCAGACTATGGCCGTATCATTTGCTTTCCTAGTGGACTTCAACTGCCGACTTTCCATCAACAACTCAGACATCATTGCTCCCCTAAAACATTGTCAGACTGGAGGAAGTGAGTGCGACAAACTTAAAATTCTAGATCTAAATGAACTGCTGAACAACAGCCTAACGAGACAAACACGTGCAGGAGGTTGAAAGACGCAGTTAAACAGTAAATAGCCTAATCAGTTCTTGCAAAAGCATGTGTGGAATTATTGTACTTCCATTGTCATATTCGTGCTCCGAGACTTGTATCACATAATAAAAAAAAGGAAAAGGATCAGGCGACAGACACCCCCCCTCCCCCTGTTCTGTCTAGAGAGCCACGTGATAAGAACAAAAAAAAAACCCACTAAACACCACTGTTACATACTACAGCTCAATACAATCTGTGACAAAGTCTCCGTCAGGGTAAGAGACCGACTGCCTACCTGGCACACAATGGTGGCCGTGGTCGTTTTCCCAATGCCAGGAGGGCCAGAGAGAAGGGCAGCGCGACATCCAGCACCGTTGCCTTTCCCAAAAAAGTTCCCTGGAATGTCAGAAAACACAGACATGAGCAACACAAACTAATAGTCCTAACTAGCTTAGTCTTACAGCCCTCTCTGCCCTCCCCACACACACACACACACACACACACTCCTCCTATGCTTGAGGCCCATTCATCAGTCGGATCTTAGATATTAAGCGGTTTGCGACTTCTTTTGTCTCTTGACAGTAGCATATGGTAGTCTATTTTTAGACATTTTGCGAATGTCTTACAAAAATTTTGTCAAGAAAGAAAAAAAACCCCCACAAAACAGGTCCTATTTCACCATGTGGCCACACCACAGATTGCCACTTTCCACCTGCCGAGATTTCCATGACCCTCAACTCTACTCAACTACCCAAACCAAGATTTTTCACCTGGGAAACATTACCAGTGTCCTCCCCTCCCTAGCACATCATCTTTAGATGTAGCACAGACCCCTCTGAAGATCTGACCAAACTCCCACATGGCTTCACCATCAGTTACTGATAGATCAGACGGTCCTAACGCAAACAGGCATAAGCAAACTCATGCTGGGCACAGGAAGGGTCAGATCACTAACCACAGTCAAACAGGTTTTCCCCCCCCTCCGACCCCCCCAACTCACCTACCCTTTCTAAAGGAGATAAACATGGCAAATGATAGCTCAAAGTTCTGAGACAAACACTGTACATGTAGTCACTCCACCCGCTGTGCCTACGACAAGCCACTCCATGTGGTGGTTCTATGACAAGCCACTCTACCCCCTGTGCCTATGACAAGCCACTCCATCCCCTTGTCCCTATGACAAGCCACTCCATCCCCTTGTCCCTATGACAAGCCACTCCATCCCCTTGTCCCTATGACAAGCCACTCCA
>JBCEWB010641277.1:0-17687 GCA_039654565.1 Peronia peronii
CCCCCTCCCCCCCTCTCTCCCTACATCTCTTGTTCCCCCCCTCCCCCCACCCCCCAGTCCCCTACCCACTACTAGAGGTCGTGACATCGCGTGGATTGTTTATGTTAAAATAGTTGCCAAATGTTAAAATAAAAAGATTGATGAATGATATTGTTAAAATATGTCAGATAGATAATGTACACTATAGTGATTCGATTCTTACAATTTGACAATTGTAGTAAATATTTATTTCTTTAATATTAGAACCGATATTGTATATAAGGTGTTTTTACAGACAGTCTTAAAATTGTTTAGATTCTATGCTTTTTGTCCATTATGTAAGCACCATAGATATTCATAATAAGTAATTTCGTGATAGTATTCATACATTTTTATATATAAAGTATCGGTTACGATTACGGTTTTGATAAGCCTTTCATCCTCCTAGGGGGTATGATGTAGAATGTGGGGAACACAATATTAGGATTGCATTTCTATTTATGACTTCTTAAAATATGAATCTCAGTTTATATTGCGTGGTATGAATCTGGTGTGTCTCTGAATGACTTATGAAATAAATAACGCACTAAAATATTGCCACCAGGTGGTCAGAATAAACTCAATGGTCTGTTCCGACCACGTTTTCCCTATTGACCAATCAAATTATATTGTTTGGTTTGATCCGGAAATTGAATAAGAAATTGTAGATTTCATATATAGATTCTAGACTGTGGAAGAGAAAAGTTCTATACTGGTGATATTTAGGATCAGGTAAGATTTGATGTTCAAGGTAGATGTTAGAATTACGGTTGGAGTTAGGGTCATGTAAGATTTGGTGCTCAAGATAAATGTTAGGATTAAGGTAAGAGTTAGGTTCAGGTAAGATTTGGTGTTCAAGGTAAATGTTAGGATTAAGGTAAGAGTTAGGGTCATGTAAGATTTGGTGCTCAAGGTAAATGTTAGGATTAAGGTAAGAGTTAGGGTCAGGTAAGATTTGGTGTTCAAGGTAAATGTTAGGATTAAGGTAAGAGTTAGGGTCATGTAAGATTTGATGCTCAAGGTAAATGTTAGGATTAAAGTAAGAGTTAGGATCATGTAAGATGTGATGCTCAAGGTAAATGTTAGGATTAAAGTAAGAGTTAGGGTCAGGTAAGATTTGGTGTTCAAGGTAAAGGTTAGTATTAAGGTAAGAGTCAGGGTCAGGTAATATTTAGTGTTCAAGGTAGATGTTAGGGTTAAGGTTAGAATTAGGATTATGGTAAAAGTTAAGAAGAGATACAAGGACTATTCAGACCACCTGCTAACAATAGATCATTGAGAGTATTTTGACCACATGATAGCAATAGCCTTGTCCAATAAATAAACATCAACAATAACTACACACACTTTATTGTGTTACAACTCAATATGCTCATGACTGTGCTGATGTGCCATTAAACATCAACACAAACAAACAACCATTTTACAAAAAATTCTTAAATTTAAGACGATTGTCCACCGGCAACTAATCAAATAAAAAAAAAGTTGAAAAACAATATGAAGAACCTTGAAGGAAGGTAAGAAAAGAAACGAATATCGCTCGCCAAAGGACAACCACACACACACACACACACACACACACACACACACACACACACACACACACACATTGTGAAGATGTTACAGCTGTGAGCACAATCAGTACAATACATTATCACTATTATAACCTTGAGCTATTGTTGTTATGAAATCATTGACCACAAATTCATATGTAACGTGTATAGTTCTTGAATAAACTAACTTTTTAAATGTTGTCATCATCTTGTTTTACAGTACTTAGTGCTCTTATCACCTTACCCATGTTGCTGTTTTTACTTGTTTATTTGCTTATCTCCCTCTCTCTGTATGTGTGTGTATGTGTGTATGTGCGCTGTGGGCATGTGTTTGTGGTTATATGTGTCCATGTCCGTACTGTTACACAGGTCAACAAAGATTTTGCCACCGGGCAACCAATATGCTCGCTTTATGTGTTTTGGTACGCTGATTTCATATCTGAAAGCGGTTTTTTTCCTTTTTTAATTATGGGTCATTTATGTCTTTAAAAAAATGTCTTTTTTATGCAATCTTGAATACACATTTTATCCAGCAAATATCTCCAATCGTAAAAGTAATATTTCGAATCAATACATACACCAAAGGTTGTGTACAAGTCACGCAATAATAAAAAAATCAAGAACACAGTGGCTAGGCTGGATATTGGTTTTATTTTTAGTATTCCCAGGAGGAAAGTCGCATTGTAAAATAGTAAAAGTTTCCAATATTAAATAAATAGTAAGTCAGTAATAATTGATATCTGCTCTCCTTTTTAGGTCTTCTAATTTATACGAATTTATGAAATATTACTGAAAAGTATAATTTATTCTTGAAAAAAATTGAGTTCGTGGTTGCACTTCTATGTTAATTATTTAACATCGGCCGGGGATTTTAGAATTCGTTTCACTTTATCAATTCAGGCATGAAATTGTCTGCTTATCGACACTATCTGATCAAAGTCTGTAACTGCTGAGCATCAGACTTTTTATTGTTATTAATATTATTTATGATTTTCGTGTTTGGAATGTACTAGTCTTACAGTTTAAACATCTTGAGAGGTTTGACCTTGTGTTAGTGACATTTCAAAAGTAAATACTGGTGTAAACACTTGAGTCTTTTCAATGGGAATGGCAGAGAAGCTTTTTCGTCTTTCTTCATGTATGATTTATTGTCTATGTTGTATTAACAACTAGATAGGTTGTGGCCTGGTTTGTTATAGAGCGAGAGATTCTACAGGGTTTCTGTATCAGGGTTTTGTTATGGTGTATGATTAGCTATGCCATTGATGGTGAGACTTAAGGCTCAGATCTAAAAGTTCATTCGACAAATATACCCTTGTAGAAGGTAAATAGTTCATATTTGACTAAGCAAACAACCTGGAAATCCCTGGCGGAGTGTTTGTACCCCTCTGCTACAATAGAACAGTCATTGAAGTTTGTTACCGTTCCACCTCGAGATCCGAGAACATTATTGTTACCGGTCCTGTGCATTTTTGTTGTTGTTTCCGATGTCAGTGGTAGTGAACAGTTTGAAGTGTTTGTACCCCCCCCCCCCTCCCCTACCAAAATTAGACGGGGATTTAAAGCTGTTCGTTTGTTTGGAACAAATCTATTTATGCCATAATATCAGGCCGATGCATGAGGGACGACAGGATAGATCAGGTGTGAATGCCTGATACAGCAATGAAAAAGATCTGTCAGCAACCATGAACCATTACTTTTATCTGGTTATAGGACTAGGCCATCCACCTAGTTGTTCGTTTTTATAATATGGTTATAGATAGAGAAACGTCGGTTATTCTGACACCACGAATCCCATCCAAATCCTCACCAGCTGGTCTTAAGTGAAAAATTGCTCTCCTTAAACCTCAAACCGCTGATGTTCAGGACAAGTGAGAGATTTTGGTTGTGCAGTGACAAGCAGACCGTTTCTCAGCTCTGGAATCTGTTACTCGTATTAATGGTTTGTCTTGGATTTAGAGTAAACAGTGAATCTATCAATATAACTTTTGAAAATATAAGAACCAAATTAGCCAGAAGATTGTTATCTGGGATAACTTGGTTAAAAAATTACTAAAATTGAAGACATCAATTATGGGATTTACATTATTATTCTTGTTGTTGTTATTATTATTATTATTAATATTTAATTTATTATTATTATTATTATTATAAGACAGCTATTCATATACCATGATACTAATTAGTATCTCCCCCCCCTCCTCCCCCACCGCCCGACTATGACATGTCTTTCGTTCTGCTCTACGACAGCACCTTAGGTCATGTCAGCACTTCTAAGATATTGAGAAAAAAAATGGTTTATAGTATAGGTCATTTGACGAGTTATATTTTTATGATCTGTTGAATTCTTATTCTAATTTGTGTTTTAACTGACATTATCTGATATTCCCCACGGTCAGGAAGGCCCTGAGACATTCGCTGCATTTCAGCCTAAGTAGCCAAACACACTGCGTCGGTCTCTGATCTCTTTCAGGATCGGCTGCGTCTAACTACCACTGACCTCACTCTCGTCAACAAAATAAAATTAACACTATAAAGATGTAAAACACAGTGCATCCATTTCTGATCCATTTATGTCCGTGGTGCGACGACCATAACAACTGTGACGTATTTACTCTGTCACATATAAAGTTAAAGGGTTAATGTTTTTTTTTTTTTTTGAGAGATGAGACTGAGTTCCTGGATAATCTGACTGGGCTACGACTGGAGCAGATGGGAGACAACTGCAGTGTGTTCTGAACATGGGCCGTGTTGACAGAGGGGTTAGGCGCCTGCCTTTTGGTGAAAGTCGTCAAATTCTCGCAGGTTCAAATTCCACCAGCCGGGAGAGAGGAAAGGGGGGGGGGGAGGCGGGGGGGGGGGGAGAGAAAAAGAAAAAACACTTTTTTTTATATATACTCAACAGTCCTCTTGTTTCTTGGGTAGAGAACTGGCGGCTAGTCCTCTCGTATATGTTTTCGGCGGTCCCGTATGTGCGATACGCAAATTAAAGAAAACCTAGTGGTCAAAAATCGGATGGAGAGTGGGTGGAGAGCCGCTGTCCTGGCGCGGCAACATTTCCAAAATTCCAAATTTCTATTAAAAAAAAACAAAAGAAAAAAAAATCCCTCTGGTCAAACTGGGCAGTGGGTGCTTAAAGAGGAGAGATTATTCTATTCTGAAAGGGTTAAATGGATACTAAAAAGAGTCATGCCATTATGGCAGAACAGTGAGATTGTTGTACTTTGTCACTTTCAAATGATTATGTCTGATAATTATGTTGTTGGAGGTTCGACTGCTGGGTTCACGTTATCCTGGTCATGTTGGTGTTGGGACTCACGCTGGCTGGGATTGGGTAGCAACGATACAACTTGGAATATAGAACTCACAGTTGTGGCAGTAGGCGGGGTGGTCTGAGGATAGAGTGAGGAATAAACTGATCAAGGGAAATTTGTTAATGTCTCTCTCTCTCTCTCTCTCTCTTGGCAACAGAAATGTTGAAAGAAGCCAATTAATATATATATAACAACAATAGTAATAAAAAGAAGACAAACAACGATGACAGCAATAACAAAGATGGTATTGATAAAATAACAACACTTACATAACAATGACAATAACAACACCAACAACAGTAATAATTAAACAACATTACAAGTGATAATAAAAGAGAACATCGATCTAGAGTCAAATCTGATGCAGCCGTGTGTAAACAACCGTCGAGATAACCTCCACCGGGAGGTTGAAAGACGTATATAGAACGTAACAGTATAGGGCCTAAGAGCTTTGTAATCTATTACTATCCTCAGGGACCGAAGGGAGGTACTACAAGCGTTCTCAACTTCCTGGGAAACATTACAAAGCAGCTGCCTGTCATTCGCTCAGATTGTTATCAATCAAACAACATTCCCTATCTACAATGGTGAGTGTTGTTTACAAATGACAACGACGGAAAGACAGTCCATTTATATCACAAAGAATATACAACAAACCACGTAACAAGCTGATATTTCTTCACGTGTTTGACGCCACAGGCTGCGATGGGACCCTTAACCTCATCCCAACCCTAACCCTTACTATCACCCTACCCTGATTTCTATAACTGTATCTTAACCTTAAGTTTTACTTTTCTCCTAACCTTAACCTTAACTGTAATACTAACCTTAACCTAATTTAACCCTAGTTATGTCCCAAACCCCTAACGAGTAATTGCTGAGGCGAGGATTCCCTGGAAAAATGAATTCCTTTTTTTACATGACGTGGAAAAATTGACATGGATTGGTCATTCATTTCTCAGTCAGGTCGAGAAGGATGGTCAGCTTGATCGTTTCCATTTGTGTTTAAGATGCACATGAAAATCAGATACATTATGACACAGGCAAGAGAGAGAGAGAGAGAGAGAGAGAGAGAGAGAGAGAGAGGAGAAAAGAGGGGGAAATAAGACTGTAATGCCAACTCGTGTTATTAGTTACTCGGTTTATCACGAAAATTTGAGTGATGAAATTAATTAAATAGAATCCGCTTGGAGAGGGTAAAGAGACAGAAAAAAGAGTTTTCCAGTCTCTCAAGAAGCTTTTTGAGTTATGCAGTCTTAGTCTAAGAACCCAGTGTTTTGGGTCTCTGTATGCCGTCCAAGTCTAGGGCTCTGTTTGATTTATAAAGTGACATTATCCCCATTTCCAAAGTAAAAAGAAACACTTTAACATTACACGATAAGGTGAGACAACTTATATTTTATTTGTCTCCAAAAGGAGATTCCATTCACAGTTGATGAGATACAATATAATTATGCATGTTAGACACATTCACATTACAGGCAGACAAAAGTATCACCCAGAAGAACATAAGAACAAGTCAGACTGAAGAAACGTTGTCTGAGCTGGATAAGCTACCGCTGATGACAAAAATGAATTTTTGACAGTTTCTTACGTGACCTAAACGCATAGTTCTTTTTATACACGAAATATGAAGAAAGTGATCTAAAGAAGGTCGGAGAAAGATCTACTATGTTTGCACTAACGTGGCATTTAGTCTAAAATATGGAAGTATTTATGTAATGAGATTACTTTTGTGGTCATGATAACTGTGACCAACGCTGTAATCAAAATCTCAAATATAATAAAATAAACAAAATAACAATAACAATACTTATAATAAAAATAATATCAGTAACGATAAGAAGACAAAGATAAAAAATAACAATAACAATAAAACATAATGAAAGAAAAGAAATAAAATAAGTATTAAAAGAAATAAGAGAAATTAAAATATATATATATATATATATATATAATTAAAAAAAATATATATATATATAACAAAAAGAAAGCAAAATTAGGAATCAAATAAAATGAAACAAAACAAACAAACAAACAAACAAACAAATAAAATGAAATAAATAGACAATGGCTGAGGCTATGACTTTTTACCGGATCAGTCGTAGCAGGTCTGATCAGGCGATACCATCTCACGGTCTCTGGGTCCTCACAAGGAACATCGCGAGAAGATTCGTTTGAAAGACTTCCAGGATGGCCCAGCACTGCACCACACGACTCTGTCATACCCTGAAAGAAACAGAAAAGCAAACAGAGACTGAGAATACTTTCTCACACACCACAGATACTGTTCGGATATCGGTAGCATAAACATGATGATAACCTTTGTGGAAAGTGATCCACAATATCACTGTATTTAGAACCTGTTATGCCATCCATCCACCTATCTATCCATCCACCTACCCATTTACTCATCCATCCATCCACCCATCGAGCCATCCATCTATCTATCCATTCATCCATCCATCCGTCCATCCGTCCATCAATCCATCAATCCATCCATTATTTAGTTATCCATCCATTATCCATCCATCCATGCATCCGTTATCCACCCATCCAGTATCCATCCATCCAA
Source organism: Peronia peronii (assembly GCA_039654565.1). Lineage (NCBI taxonomy): Eukaryota > Metazoa > Mollusca > Gastropoda > Systellommatophora > Onchidiidae > Peronia > Peronia peronii. Next base: position 7,461 of record JBCEWB010641277.1, read on the forward strand.
GGGTTATCCATCCATTGATCCATGGATCCATCCATTCATCCGTCCATCCATCCATCTATCCATCCATCTTATGGCGTACAAACCTGGAGATTCAAATAGAAACCAATGCAGTCATCCTGGCGTAAGCAAGTCCTGGCACATGCTAGATCTACTGCTCTTTCCGACCAGACCTCTATAATACGGACACCAGGCAGGGAATAGAAGGACGGAGTATAATAGCATTCCTCTACCATCTCAAACACTGCGAAAGATGAGCCGTGACAGAACGACCACACCAGCAACAGGGCCAGATGGACGTAGGCAGTGATAACATACATCTTTGATTCGTGGACAGACCTGGTTCTCAGTCAGTGTTTTACTGCATTATGCAGAAGTGCCCGTGATATTTGATGTAATTGAAATAGATAGAAAACTATAACGACACAATCTTTACAGCTGTGGGTAGATTTTAAATAGTGCTATTCGTGCATCAAACAATACGAGTAATTTGAGAACAGTGTTACTAACAATACAAACAGCAAGAAGCAAATAAAATAACAATATAACCCCCTCCCCCTTTCCCACCCCCACCCCCCCCACCCCCCAATAAAATAAAATAACATAAAATAAACAAAATAGCATGAAATAAAAGAAAGTAAAATAATGAGAGGTGGACAAAAAAAGAAAAAAAAACGCAATATATTATATTGCTAAAATCAGGAGAACAAAAACTGAGAACAGCAGCATCAACAACAATGAAACCATTGAATCTGGTGATAACATCAGAGAGTGGACGGAAACTCAGTGACATCTTGAGACTGGCTGATAATCTCTGATTACGAGATCGTTAGTGCTTTGCGACGGTCGACAAAGCTAACGTATGTCGAGGCATCAATGTAAGATCTTCTTCTTGGGAATTGACTCACCAGTTATTGGAAACATGAACGTCACGATGTCGATCATATAACATAAAGTTGCAACACCAGCAACAACAGCATTAACAACGGCAGCAACAACAACAATAATAATAATAACAACAACAACAACAACACCAGCAGCAGCAACAACAACAACAACAATAATAATAATAATGATATTAATAACAATAATAATAGTAATGTTAGCAACAGCAACAACAAGAAGTGCCTTATTATCAACAACATCAATTAATAACTAATAATCCAGAAACTTTGCACGCTCTGATACACAAACGATGAAAAAAACAAAAAACAAAACGCATGATTCCACATGAGAGACTGCACGTAATACAGTTGCCACACATCAATTCTGGCAGATACCCGGAAAACAGTGGCCCCTGAGTGTATGTGTGTCAAGACCAACATCGCGATGGCTATTTATTCAAACATCAATTTTATATCGATTTTGTCCGCCCATTTGCTTTGTGTACTCTGAGTATCAAATTGAACTGGTATATATTTGTTTCACTCTCTTCTTGCTCCACAGAAATTAACATTTTTCTCCAGTCACAAACTGCAAATTGTGGTGAAAACCGGAGCTTTCATTGCTCTTGTGGATGTGGGTTTTCATCAAACTAAACAATCTTGGACCAGATTCATGATTTTGCTTTGATTTGTGGTCATAAATATTTAAACTCGATGGTCTTTATTTTTTACCCTTAAAAGCATACAGGAAAATAAATACATTTGAACTTTCATTCGCGGAGGAATTTTTTTTTCTTGGAACAGTTAAGATAATAGAGTTCACCAATATCCCAAGAAATCCCATCGACCCATGACCTTGGCCTTGCCTCGGCCACAAGTTTGCCTCATCTCTTGGCTTGGCCCTGTTAGGTTGGGTAGGGAATTCATGACTAAAACTCTTCACTGTGAGTGACAGACTAGATGCCCTGCCTCCGAATAATAATAGTAGTGTTACTGATTTAAAAACGTAGAAAAACGCTAGCTGTACTTCCGCGTTGGATTTTTCCCGAAATCGTGTATTTTACTACTGAATACGTATGCTATGTTAGTTAAATCAGACTGTCAACACTTGTATTACTGCATAAATACTATTTTTCATACTTCTCATTCGACGCTGATGTCATAGATATTCAAGGAAGATGTCAGTTTGTTTAGACATTGGACTGACGTTGACTGAGGTCTCAAAATGTCAGTCGAAATGAGCTATGGGTCGATTTTATAATAAAAATTAAGTTATTAGTATCACCACATTAAGACATCAATTTAGACACTTTTATATGGTGAAAAAAAATGATCAGGGTTAACTATAGTTAGAAATGGTGCAATGCAAAGTGAAGAGACAAGAGGTGACTGTCAACTGTCAAACCGAAAGAAACGTGGGCTAAAATGAATAGTTTAAGCACGTAATAAATTTACTTCACAAGATCCTGATATACTGATATTCTGTCCCTAAAAGTAATATGTTCTCATTCACAGACCACTCTTTATTGTTCCAATTTTGACAAATATAAGAAACACCGACATCTGACTACCTTCGTGACATTCGACCCCCGATCTCTCTGTTTTTGTCTAGCAACACATGTCTCCTTCTGATTGGCGGACGAAACTGTGTGACACTATTCGAAATTGGACCTTTATAAAATGACCACATAACAAATACTAAGTTCTTAGGATAGACAAAGGTGGCTCGTATCACGTCAGGATGACGATTTGTTTAACAAAGGCAGAGTGTTGTCTGTAACCACGAGACTCTAACTACATTTTGGTGGGCCAGTGCAAAGAAGACGCTCAAGATTATGTCGCTGGCAATTTCTTTTGGCAACAGAACAAAACAGACAAATAAACAAACAAAAGCAAAAACAAAACAACAGCAACAACAACAACAACAACAATCGTCAATGTCACACATGTATACTGTGTAATAAAGACGGAATGAAGACTCAATTAAAAAAAATACTTTTCAAAACTTTAATTTCCAAACAAGAACCAATTATTTTAGAATATGGATGGACAACTATGCATTGTGCAAGCAGTAGATCTCTATTCACAGTTAATGCTGGTCATAGGAGTAAACGAACGTTATTCTGATAGCAGCCAACGATTAAGTAGAAAGGCAACACTTGTATTTGGTATAAATAAGCGCACCTCACATATTTTCTGTACATCCATGGATTTCGTAAAGCGTACGCTATTATTTTTAAACGTTGTCAGCCTCTAGTTGAACTGTCGTTAAACCCCTCATGCTACCGATCCGTTTGTGCAATGCCCAGACAGTTACTGACGTTGGGTGGTGTGGGGGTGCCTGGTGGGGTGGTGGTCACAAGTGTGGTTGATCAGGCTGGAAGAGAATAAGAAACGTTTTTTTATGATGCACGTAAATAATTCAGCAACTAACATGAATACTATCATACCAAATAGATCAGCAGATACAGTGTGAGCTTGCATTCCATCGGCAAAGAGAATTTCCAAAATAACTTAAAAACGGGTGTAGGTGTTAAGATTATATATTTGGTTTTTGTCTAGAAATCCATTATGACCGCCACTAATTATGCAACTTGGATATTATTATTATTATTATTATTATTTGTTGCTTCATGTTGATGGGAGTATAGTTGACGTCTCTAACGAAACAACAAAAACAACAGGAAACAAACAAACACACACAGACAACAAAGCAAGTTTAAAATCAGCCGCACTAAATTTTTGAATTCCACCCTTCGCAGTCCCCTCCCCCCCCCCCCCCCTTAACTTGGGGAACTAATCTGAGATATATAAGGAAACTGTCTCAATGTTGTCGAATAAATACAGACCTTGTTACTGAAACACTAGTGTACCGTTTTGTTCATAAGCCTGCAATAGATGAAAACTCTCTGTATCACGGAATTATTTGGGTTGTAAGTAATTGCAATTATTTATTATCCCCAAAATAGTATTGTTCTTCCATGTGCTTATCAGTATGATGATTGTGAAAGTCATTGAGTTCCACACATTTATTTTAGTTATGGTAGCTGTAGAACGATGTGAATACTTCTTTACTACAATTTGACTATCAATGTGAATATTCTGGTAACTGGTCTATCCAGCCTCTGTGGCAGTGTCAACTCCTTTATTTGCAACAATTGTTCGAAAGACAGTCCCTCTGGGGTGGCTTATTTTTCTTACGCCTTTCAGTCCAAAGAAAGTAGGATTATCTCGGCTTTTAGAAGTTTGCCAATATTTGCTGAGAAATTTTGTGGGTAGAAATTTGGAATTTTGAAATTTTGCCCGGACAGCGGCACGCAGCCTACTCTTTCATCGATTTTGAACGGCCAAGTGTTCTCTAACGTGCCTAACGTACACACAGAACCTCCAAAATATATTTGCCCTTATCGGAGAAGGATAGACGTCGGGCTTCCCTACCCACTGGAAGCCAGGGGACCATTGAGCCACTGAAAAGATGGGGGTTTTCGATCTTCGTGTCCTTCCATCCCCCGATGCAGGACCTGCCAGTCGGTCCCGGCCCATTTTCTCCGTGTGCAGAAACCACAGAGCTACTGCGTCCCGCTCTAGGATGGGGCTCCTCAGCCACTCTAGAAGACGCCATCCCCAATTTTTAGTGCTACACCATCGTCTCTCGAGAAAAACGGATGCGCACGACGGTCTCTCCAGTGGCTACTACTTACAAAGATTGGGCACCTTCTTTAATATCGCTTGAAGCTCACTGTAACAACGATATCAAGGTTATTTGCTCTGTTGGCCTGTGTAATTATTCCGTGTATCGTCACAACTTTCATTGACTGCGTTGTGAATATTTATATGAATGATCCTCACCACGGCATAATAAGACATTATTAAGGGAGAACTTTGTCGTAATCCTGTTCTGGCTGAGTCATTGTCTATCAAAATATAGAGCATTTTCTGTTTTAATGCACGAAATCTGAAGCATTAGAGATATGACGACATTGTAACAGTAAGTCGTGTGTCGTTTGTCCCTTGATTGTTTTATCGCATGTGAGATTGTTTTCAATTTAATACGTTCTCGTTTTTATCCTACGAGAACGTTTTCAGGTTCGTTTTTGTATAATTAATTAATAGAAATAGAATAAGTTAGGAAATTTTCTACCAGGAAGAGAAAGAAAACTATGAGTTTTAATTTTTTTGGAAAGTGTTGCAAATGACGATATAATCAATGACTAATGGCTACGAATTTCACTCACAGTTTGATCTTAAGATCTGTCAGGCATTCTCTGAACGAAAGCAACCAGAGTGTTGCCATTGTCCACTATGGGGATTGACACTTGCAAGTTGTACTCATGGAAGTGACACTCACCACTTTCACTTATGAGTGACACTCACAGTTGCACTCATGAGAGTGACCCAACAATCAACTGCGCTCATGGAAGTGACACTTACCGGTTGCAATTATGGTGTGACACTTACCAGTTGCAATTTTGGAGTGACACTTACTAGTTGCACCTATGGAGTGACACTTCCCACTTGCACCCATGGAAGTGATACTCACCAGTTGCACTTATGGAGTGACACTCACAGTTGCACTCATAAGAGTGACCCACTCACCAGTTGCACTCATGGGAGTGACATTTACACGTTGTACTTATGGAATGACACTCACAGTTGCACTCATGAACGTGACATTTACAAGTTGCACTCATGGGAGTTACACTTACCAGTTGCACTCATAACGACACATGCGGTCAGTGGTGCCTTCGTCATGTCCATCCACAAGGTCAAACAGGGCGTCGCATTTAGTGGTGCAGTGGTCAACAGTCAGGTTTGGATCATTCCTCAGTAAAGTCTGGACCTCATGACGAATCAGTTCCACTGGAAAGGGACAGATACTTCACGTGAACTTTATAATTATTACTGTTTCGGTTAATTTCTTGAAGCTCATGTCTGTTTGCTAATGTACTCCACTGCAAGCGTTATCTGGACCTTTCATATTCGCACACATGTCTCGCGATCAGTCGAAATGAGACGTAAGTCGCTGGACTAGAACAAAGAAATCGTGCTTTGAATGTAATGAGGGGGTGTCAGATACCGATTTTTTTTTTATTGCAGAAATCGAAAGGACATTCATTTCTCAACCACTGAAATATCGGTCTTACCCTCTATTTATAAATATTACTTCATTAAAATCGGCTTTTTGTGACATAGGTATGCAGGCTTATGCGTTCGACCGTTCATTTAAACTCGATTTTCTCGGAATTTCGGTCATTGGCTGCAGGTCCCTCCTTGTCTCTTTAAATTGCAATATCTCTGACTAAAATAAAATTAGCTCAGAACTTTTTTTCACCATCTGAGAGGGTATGAAATAAGCTTTCACATAATACCAAAAACCCCATAGGGTGAAAAATCGACATACGTCTTATTTTGACTGGCTGTGAGACAAATATTAAAACTAAGCATGTTTATAATTATTGTAACCCGAGTTGAGGAAATTCTACAGGATGTGAATTGGTGGACCGTCTTCAAATAGTGGCCTCTGTAAGAGAAAGGATATTCTGGGAAATTTCTAAACAAGAGCAATGATTCCCTGTAACATTGTAAATCGCTGAGTATTGCGACTAGGTGGTCAAAATAGACTCATTGGTCCACTGCAACCAGGTCTTCGTTTTTGACTAGTCAAATTGTATCGTTTGATTTATTAGGGATATTGAATTAACTTGTAGATTCCAGATCTCTAGTCTGAATTCTAGAAGGGAAACGTTCTACGCCAGGCCAAGTGGTCTGAGGGTAGATTTAGGATCAGGATTAGATGTAATGTTCGGATTTTGGGTTAGAGTTAGATTTAAGGTTATGGTCAGGTTTAAGCTTAGAGTTAAGGTAAGTATTACGGTGAGATAAGGGTTTATTCACGTAAATTGGAACGTTAAGTTAAATTATTAAGACCACCTGGTAAGAATACACTTTGGGCCTATCTTGACCACCTGGTAACAATAGCTTCGTCTTATTTTTAATGCAAAACAACAACAACAACAACAACAACAACAACAACAACAACAACAATAACAACTATAACAGCAACAACAGCAAACAAAGAAAAAACATAACTTCTAGGGAGAATTTTTTCATTAAGTGTTATAATACCTGGCTACAGTAGTTTTTGTGCTAATGATTGAGTTATCACGTGACTTGGATTCGTGATGTTTGTATAGAACCAGTCAAGGAATAGAATGAGTGTCACCACGGTATTTACTGCAAGAGGTGAGTTTGTTATTGAAGGTGTGAGCCACTGAATTCGTTCAGGACAATATTTTTTTTTCTGAGAAACTGACCTTAACAAAACAAACCTTTAAATACTAACATTATAGTTGCTTTTTTTTTAACTGTCTCAAAACGCCGTAGTTCCAGGATCTTTAAATAGCAAATAGTGGGACTGGTTTCATTTTTAAAAAAATCTGTGTATTTTGAGGCATCTAATGGTTGCTGATACAAAGAACAAAGAATATACGGTCTCGATATAGATCTCAAAACGAGAACGTAAGGGAAAAAGTGCCAAAGTGTTTTGAACTAAATACTGTTGTCACATTTGTTCAAGTATTTAGAGATGTTCATTGAAACTTGTATTGTTATACGGAAATCACGATTGAAAAAAAGCTTGTTCCGTTGTTTTTCATTTGTTGTATGCTATTTTCATTCTTTGCACGAATTTTGAAAGCTAGTGTTTATAAAAGAAGAAGAAAATTTACGAATCAGAGGTAAACCTAAAAGATAGTATAATGAAAGAAAAACAAGAGTGAAATGAGACGCAACACGATGAAATCAAATTTTGAGCACATGGAGTTGTTGGTATCGATGCTAAGCTTATCCATTTCCCTTTCTGTGTGTGAAAAAAATTTCGTTCTACCTTAACCCTCTAGAACCCAAAGAATACTGCTGGCATCTGTTGTCAGGACTGAATCTGTCTGGTCTGTTCTTATCATTATCAAAGACTACTTAGGGCCATTCATAACATTAAGGTTGAGTAAAACGTTAAAGTCTTGTCTTTTTTATTTACTTTGAGGAATTCATACGAAGGCTATTGTCAGTCTCATTCAATATTCTTTCAACAATAACTACCCTGTCTGCACCACTGGGCTCTAGAGGGTTAAGTAGAAGATGAGATATTGGCAATTAAAAATGATGGGGGTGACCTTTTGCTGCGGTTCAATTTAGTGAGAAAATGGCTGATCGCTTTTGTAAATCCTTATTAATCTTTGTTAGCCCATGCCGCTAAATTACAATTTTTGGGCCTTTACTCAAGTTTATTCAGCAAATTTTACTCTGAAATGCATTGTTAGTTTGATATAGAAGGGTTCTGTGAAGAAATAAAAATTGCCTTATATCATTCATTCACTGGTGAAAAACACGTGATTTCTCCGATCACCTCCGTTTGACGAGCGCCTGATGTCATAGTGTCGCATCTCAAATGTTACCACCTATTTGTAGAGTATTTCGCTAATGGACCTTAATTATGCACTTACGAACATTTGGGGCCAAACACATCACAGCCAAAGATGCGAGGATGATTATGCACTTCATGGTTCCTGATGTATCTATGATTTCAGGCAGGCCTGTCTGGAGAGTCTGCTGGGACTTGAATACTGACTAACCTGTGGCTCAGAGATAGCCAACAATTTAAAGAGCCCGGTCGTGACCAGCGTCGACTTGGATTACATAATTGTCCATTTTCAACCATAAGCTTGTCCATACATGTGAACTATTGTTGCGATAGCAATTGCTAGCATTCTGCTTTCCATTTAATCTTGTCACGATCGGCACATTTTAAGTGTATTTTGCGGTCAAAATATATGACATCGAGTCATTTCACTACACACTGGGATTTGCCTGCTTAGTTTCGAATGAATGCTTGATTTCAAGGCATACCCAAATATTGTGTTTTGAAAAGCTGTGAATGCGTTTTCTCTCTATTTGCCTCTCTGTTTGTCTGTTTGTCTGTCCTTCTGTCTGTCTATCTCTCTGTCTGTCTGGTTTTCTGTTTACCCGTCCATCTGTCCGGCTGTCTGTCTGTCTGCCTGCTTTTTTTGTCTGCCTCTACTCCATTATAACTCTCTGTCTGTCTCCCTCTCTGTCAATGTCTCTGTTTATCTGTTTGTATGCCTACCCGTCTGTCTCTTAATCTGTCTTGTCTTCCTCTATGTTTCTCTGTCTCTCTGTGTATCTCTGAGAATATCATGTGTTTGAGGATATGCATTCTATTACTATATAGATGAGATAAAGGCAGGGAAATCCTTTTCTTTCAAAACAAAATATAATGAAAATAATAGACTGCGATAGGCAACTAGTGTGACCCTCAGAGGCTCAAATTCAGACGGTCTGAAAATATCTATCACTTTATTTTCAGGGTGGGCAGAAATAAAGATGGATCGACAACCTTCAGGAATGGATAAAGGGAAGATCTGCGGAGACCCAGGTACGGGTCCACAACCGGGACAGATAGGGTTAGGCCGAAAACATACTGGTCCGACAATCCGACAGATATCGGTGATAAAGTCAAGAACAGAAGTGGTGCAAGAAGGAAAAAAAGACAAAACGGACATTGTAATTATAGTTACCTCCGACTGTCTGCCGGCTGGCAGAGGTCAGTCGGATTGAAGCACGACATGCTCCATTTTCTTCGATTTGTCGGACGAACTTTACTCTCGTGTCTAAATATGGCCCGGACGGGGCGTACTATTGCAAAAAAAAAAACAAAAAAAACAACCTTTTTTCATCAAATGTTAATTTTGATGACAGTTTTGAAATCAGCCACCAAAAATTAGTTATGGGTGCGAAGATTTTGCGATTTATTGCCTATAAAGCGGTTTTTAATTATGAAAAAAAAATCAACTGGGCCTAATACAAACGAAGGCGACAGTCTGACGGATTCACTTTGTTTATGTTTTCCTCCGACAGCTGCCTACCTTTTGGTGGCTGCTAATCGGACGGACCAGTATGTTTTCGGCCTTAGTCGGAGATCTTGTCAGGAGGCGTCTCGATGTCACCAAACATAATCAAGGGCCAGGAAAAAGAAGACGTCTAAACTAAAACGAAACCTCAGTAAACATTCTCTTTGGTTAATTTACAATACATTTCTCTAACAAGGTGTTTTGGGATGTGAAATAATGCATCTTTCTTTGATTTTAGTCAATACCATCCTTATTTTGGACGAGATTAGACATATCACACGGTAAAAAGAATTCTCATTTTCCTTTGCTACTAAATCTACGTGATCTTTATATGACTCGCGACATGATGAAATCAAGCACTGCGAATTTTTGAGAAAAAAAAAAAAAAAAAAGAAATTCTTCTACTTGGAGTAGAAGTT
>JBCEWB010641387.1:0-17685 GCA_039654565.1 Peronia peronii
TGTTGTGATTTCTCCACCATTGTGTTGTCTCACCCGCATCCACCGCCTGATCGCCACTTATTACATCACGACAAACATCCTTCAACATCCAGAAAGGAAGTTCGTGACAATGATCATGTTTTTAAACTGAACAGTGACTGTGTGTATCCCTCCACTAGTTGATATTAGTAGGATGGCATATTTTTTAAAATGCAATCTTTGAAAAGGGAAGTGAGTACACATACTTCATAATGGTAAGAAGATTCTGAAGCATCGATTTTCCTATGTTGAAATATTTACCTTCAAAGTTATCCTTTGTGATTTCATGATCGGTAGAATCCTATTTTCTCAGTAAAACTGCCTTTGATATTTGGCCCATCATACCGTCGCATGTGTGACTTATGACATTGCCTGTGATTTAATTTTAGAAGCTGTTATTACATGTATATTTGCATTTATTTGATTTTATGGCAGAATAAGAATGACGATTGTACAAGGTGCTCGCTGTATATTGTCTATGAATCTAGGATGTCTCAGTTGGAAAGAAATCGTAGATTTTACATGAAGGATGCCCATTTACTTTTTGTGTTTTCTGTTATCATCTTTTAGATATGGTAATGTCAATTTCAAAAGAGACAGTGACACAGTCATATCATTTGAGGAGTGGAATGCAAACAGTACTAGATCTATCTGGTCAGATTCAAATTTTGAGAAAAATGGAGTTGATGATGTAGTCAATCCCAATATGTTATGTATTGACGAAACTAGACTTTAAATGCATTCTCATTTGTCTTTTACTTCTTTGTTTGAGATAATGAACAAATAGACAGCACAAGACTAGCCTTGAAAAATATGCCAAGGAACATAACATAACCAAAAAAAGAAGATTCGGTGCCATATGACGTATTTCCACCCTTCATTTGCTGAGGTACAATAGTAGGGGGGTGTGAATACTTCTAACAGTGAAGAAAGAATGGCTCTTAGTTGTATCATTCATATGACCATACCTCCTTCAAAGGCTACTTTCACTGCACACCAGAGAGCAGGTCAATGAATCTGTAGCCTACCAAAGTTAATGGGACAAACTCTGAACTCACAGTCATTTTCAAACCCAGTAGATTGATGGAAGGAAGATAGTGGAAGTATGCCTTATTTCATCTCTTAAATAATGATAGTGCTTATCTAATTTTCTGCTTGCTGTCAGGTGACACATATGAAGCAAAAAGCCTGTTAGATCAAAGGTGCCCCAGCGGGTTTGTGTTGTTAATATCTTTGGAGTTTGGGATTAAATGTCAATGGGAGATCAGTGTGCTCAGTCTTATTATTTCCCTTTACCAGACAAAAGAGGGATGAAACAAGCAGTGTAAAGAGGAAAAAGTCACTACTGCGCCCTTTGCTTGAAGCATACACCATGAAAATTTCCAGAAAAATTATGATGTAAAGAGAATGTTTTCTTCTTCTTGTTATAATTTTATCATGTTTTTTGCTGACCAGTCTTTCGAATGACAAGAAGTAAAGGAACTTTTTTCCTCTTTATACTGGTTGCCCAACACCTCATTTGTCTGGCAAAGGGAAGTAATAGGGCTGGTCGAAATCTCCCCTTACCTGAGTCCCACTTTTGGGAGGGGCAGATAATCCGCGAAACGATCTCCCATTGAGAGGAGACAGCTAAACAATCATTTTCATTTGCTGATGCATAGAATTTTCAAGAAAACAATGCGAAAAGTCCATTATTAGTCTGTTTTGAAAAATTCAGATCATGAACACGTATGCATTTAAATCATAAACATGCGGCAAGCTACACAGCAGACTGCTGTTTGGCCTACTATATATGTCTTTTGATATTCCCTACTAACTCATACACATGTTCTTCTATGCTAGGCGTAGTACAGCTGTGATTGTGCTGATGCACTGTGAAACCAACTCCAAACCAAACCAAACAAAAACATATTTTGTCTAACTCCTAATGAATATGTGTTTTTCTTTTTTTGTTGTGCTTGTTTGCCAGGTGAACGTGTGAAGGACGGCTTCTCAAGGTGGGGCAGAGGACAGCCAAGCTGTGGATTTTTCTGCTTTGAAGATTGTGCTGTCATGCGCTGGAAAGAAGGGGGAGGCCGCTGGCATGACTACCGCTGTAACTGGGTGGAGGATTATTCTTTCATCTGTGAATTTGGTGAGTGGGGCTTTGGGGGATGAAGAGGAGTATAAGATCAGATAAAATCAAATTTATTCTTCCATTCACAGTGAATGAAACGCAGCATATACATGCGAGATATATCAAAATCCTATTGCAAATATTGCTCATGACATCAAAGCAAGGGAGGCTTAAGAAACATCACCACAACTTGTTAAGCATGGTCATTTGCAGAAATATAATGCTGTAATACAGTTCTCACAACCAACAGATGCCTACTTTTTGGGTGGGGAATATTTCAGTATTATGGTAGGACAACAGATTTATCTGACAATGTATTGAAGAATTAGAGTGGAATTGTACTTCAGAAAACGCTACATTTATTTTACAGTAAATTTTGGACACATGTTAACAGTTGCTTTAAAATATATCAGCCTTTTTGCGAGACACAGTTACTGATTGAAATGATATTTGCAAAAAGTAGTAATAGTATAAAACGAACAAAAAATTTTTGAAAAGAAATAAGTAAAAATTGAAATAATCATTGGTACAAATGACTTGAATTCTGTTAAATTAATTCTGTCAAAATTCACTACCTTAGTAAAGTGTCTTTATTCTAAAGAACATATTGTCAGCTTTGCACTGAAATATTGTTAGTTAACAGTTTGGATCTGTGAGCAATATATTCACAGATAAAAGAAAATGTTTGCTCAATTCAAAGCTGCATTTCCAAAATCACTGCAACTATATAACTGCATATCTAAAGGGCAAAACTCTTGCCTCTAGTTCAAGACATGTTGAAAGAAGGATTTTTCTGAATGTGACAGGGAAAGGAAAGGGAGACTTAAGGGAGTTAACTGCGGAATAGCTGACATTCAAAGTATTGCCATCATGATTATTGCCCTTGACCATGTGCACAACCTTATGAAGCAAAAATCTTTTGCTGAGCATCCAGGTTATATGAGCCTGACATCAGATTTTTCGCTACAGAGTTATTAGCGTCAGTGGAAAAGAAAATGACTGTGCTTGACATCATTGGGATATATTAGACAGCTACAAGTCCGCTGTGCAAAGATGTCCACAGTCAAAGATAGCTCCTGTGATCCTAGAGTCAGTAAAATCCAATCTTCTCAATGAAGTCGCCTTTGACGTGAGGCTCATTACTTCTCATAAGAATCGTTTGAATGATTTGTTTGTTGTCGCAGCAGTACAAGAAAGTGGTTGTCATTTTAGTCTTGATTAAATCATTCTGATCTCTGTCCATCTAATGAAGGTACACCTGTAGAAGTTGATGGTTGACTGCTCTGTCTACAGGTATAATGATTGCATCATAGAAAAAGGTGTGTGTGTGTGTGTGTGGGGGAGGGGGGGGGTGTTGTATGACTGAGGGATATGCATCTGCCACTCAGTTAATGAAACTAAATGGTTAAATTGAAAATAATTCTTATTTTTTAAACTGACTTTTTTTTGTGGTTTTGTTCTTTCAGATATGCTTCCAGAACCTACGACAACAACAACAACAACAACAACAACAACCACCCCAACTACAACTACAACAACCACTGCAACTACTACTACCACTACTACCACCACTACCACAACGACCCCCAAACCTTCCCTGACCAAGGCTTTAGAATCAGGCTATAGGGTACACATAGGGGAGACAACAGAGGCAAAGAATGTCACTGAAAAAATGCCACCACCCGCACCTGCCGTTTTTATCCAAGGTAAGCAAATCCATGAAATGTGCATATCTTAGTTCAAAGATTCCCAATATGAAGTAAAGATCAAATGTTACAATTTGTATTTTTTTCTTATATGGAGATTGTATAATTTGATGAGGAGTGTTGTAAGCTAGTAAAAGTTCAGTTTTTTTTGTCATTTGCTGTTTTCTGTTGTTTTTTTTTTAACTATAACGTTTGTACCTGTACTTCAAAATTTTCTTTGTGTGATTTGCTTTGTTATGGTATACATGTCAAGGTGAATCATTATCAGAGTGAACTTCGGTGCCCAAGGTTGGCACTACCATCTGAGAGCGGTCCCTCCGGCGACCTGGCACATATCAGTTACTGTAAAATGAACTAGACCAACCCCTGGCCCTAACCTGCTGGGACCCTCGGCTGTGCATACTGCCGAGGCAATAATCGCAGTATCAGTATAGGCACTAGTTCATTTTACATAATCGATATGTGCCAGGTCGGCGGAGGGACCGCTCTCAGACGGTAGTGCCCCAAGGTTAATGCAGTGTATTGTTAAATCTGCACGTGATTATCAATAAGGGTGTTAAGGCGTGATTGTCGTAGCCTTATTGTAGTGGTCACCTATAATTTATGAATTATGCAGAACAGGCTTTTATCTGTCAAGTCTCTTGACCAGTGGAGCAAAAAACTGTATTTTTATGACATGATTTTTAAAAGATGTAACTTAAATCATTCATGCAATTTGAAATAGTTACCAATGGTCACCATGAATTTCATTGATAAATATAATTACTTTCTGCTGTGAAAGTTATTCAAATGTTTCAACTTTGTCTTCGCTTTTGTTCATGGAATAAATATGTGTCATCACTGTCAAAGCAAGGTCACTATGTGTAAGTTGAGCAGGAAAACTATAAATTTAGAACATTATTTTATCCAACTGGCCATTTCAGTCAGTCAGAATCATCAGGAAATGTAGTCTATATCATAAGAACAATGAAAAACAGGTGACAGTGGCATTGTCACTGTAATTAAAAGATGTGTTAAATAAAAGTTCCTATATAGCCACATCTCCAGATGAGATGGGACTGGCTAAGACAAGCCTGCAAAGAATGTTCGAAGGAAGACCACACAGAGATATATGTAGGAAGAAGTGGACAGACAACAGGGAGGAATGGACTGGCTATACATTTGCAGAGACACAGACCCTCATGCACAACAGATAAAAATGGAGAGAGCTGTAAAACTGGTGAGAGCTGGGTGTGAAGTCCCTCGGGCAGTGCCCAACAACTCTCCAGTGGTGCTCTCACAACTCTGTATGGAGTTAAGGGACCAAGCAGGCACACAACCATCGTGGTGTATCAAGCATTTCAGTTTTGTGAACTCTCAAACATGTGAGATTCCTTGTATGTGAGAATAATGAGGGCTCAAATGATGCTTAGACTGAGGTCAGTTTTTCTCTTGCAGGTATGAATGGAGCACAAGCACATATGCATGAAAGTGCGGAGGAATCTTCTCTGGGCGCCGGTGAGTAACAGTCACTGACATGTTGCTGGAAGGCACTTTGTGATTGTAACAGACTTACATAAGACAGTCCTCAAAGGCCATAGTGGCAGACCTAACTTTGCACATTTATAGTCCAGTAATGGTGACTGAGGTCACTGCATGCTCCTTACCCTAACAATCTAGAAGCTCCAGAAATAGTTCTTGGATTTTTTCAGTTTCAAGAATGTTTCTTAGAAAAAGTTATTGATTTATTGAAATGACCCTGAATTCATCAAGATGCAATTTTACTGTGGATGAAGAGGTACATCTAGTAAAGAGTCCCTCACCAGAAAATGAAAGAGTTCCTTTCTCGACAAATATAGATATAAACCAGAATTATCAAGATGCACCTTACAAACTGACATTTCATGATATTTTCTTCTTTATTCATTTGTTTCGTTAGTAAATGATTCAGAAAAATTATCCCTTTCTTTTAGAATTATACCCATTGGAAACATTTCCAGTTTGAAATGTTTAATTTTTAGAATTTTTTTTTGTTGAAAAAATGGAAATATCATGCAAGGACCAATTTTCTGTTGAGGTTGTTTCCAGCCTGTGACACATGTAACATTGTTCTAGTAGTAGATAACAGCTTTATTCATTATTCAGTCTTGTTGAATATTGTGTGGCTCTGCGGATTAGTGGCTTTACAATGACTAAAGTCAAGAGTTCAAATTATTTCTAAGATAAAAACAAATTCATCAGACATTGTATGATAATTGTGGACATAATATATGCCCATTTGTTTTGAATGGTCTATATAAAAAAAAGAAAAGTAATGGCAAGTTTATGAATGTCTGTGTTATCAATCCATGAATTGTTTTGTGAGAAGTTTTTTTTCATCCTTCTCTGCAAGGCTCTATGGCTGGGTTGATTGTGGGCATCTTGATTGGGCTCTCTGCTGGCCTTTGCTGCTTGGGCTTCCTGCTCTTCAGAAGGAGGTAAGTCCAAAGTTCTAAATTTATTTCCATACAGATGAGTTGTGAAGCACAAGTATCTAGGTTTGAAGAGCTGTGCAAAACCAGTAGGATTAAGGTGAAGATAGATGAAAGATGAAAGAGAGAGACTGATTAATTGAATGATTAAGTGATTTTTAATTTATTCATGTGTGACCATTCTTAGTATTTCTGCTGCTCTGTTGAATGCCTCAGCCTCTATGCAGTCTGAATATCCAGAAAGGGCTCATTAAAAAAATGGAGTAAATTCTTTGCTAGATCAGTGAAACAACTGATATTTGCCAGAGTTTCCTTTCACATGTTTTGTGCGCCATCTATACAAGGGCTATGCAATGCCCAAATGTGGTACCATATAATAGATAGATGCCAGCTCAGCATACACACATATCTTATCATCAGTGCATAGAAATATGATGTAGCCTAATCATAATAAGAGATATGTCTTCATCATAGCATTCTCTTCATTTGTTCAGGCGCAGGAGACAGAGGAAGGAAGATGAACCGGGTATCAGCTATGAAAATCCATATTATGGAGAAGCCAAAACTCCGCTGAAGTCGAAGGATGAGGATTCTCACTTAGATGAGGACAGCCAAGATTTTGATGTGGAGGATGGTGGTGCCATCGCTGCTGGAGGGAGTGAGGAGCTGAACTTTGATAAATGCAAACTGGCCCTGGCAGCAGAGGGAGAGAAGCCGGCAGCCGAGAAGGGATCCAGATGGAATCAGCCGCTCCCTCCCTCCCCTCTCCACACCAGACCACAACGTGCCATGAATGAATACGACACTCCGCCTACTCTTTCAACACATGCTCCAGCACGGAACATCAAGGAACCATTGAAAGCCGCCAAAGATGAATCTCACAAGAGGAAGAAAGCTTATTCACAATCTGGGAGCAGATCAACATCAGCGGATGATGACCAGAACTACTACGATGAGATCAGACCGCAATGCCCCCTACCCCACTTCACCTACGATGTTCCACGTTCAAATGCTTCTTCACTACCCCATTGTCAGCTGAGGGAGCAAGACAGCGACAATGAATCGACAGCCTCCAGCAATGCCTATGCAAACAACTATGATGAGAGTTTGTATGAGTCAGTGGACAACCTTCGGGCTATGGTGACAGAACAGATTTTGTGCCGAGTAGCTGAGGCTGTCAGTGATGCGGACGCAGAGGAAAATCGCTATGTCCCTTTTGAGCTAGACAACAAAGCCCAATAGAGCCACAGCAAAACTGTTCATCTGCTATCTGTCCCATCTCATTTTATTACATGCTTTTCTTTATTGACCCAGATCAAAAACTTGTCTTTCTTTAACCCCAAAAGTGTCAGATGAAATGCAGAGGGTCCTGGTGTTCATAATGATATTTGTCCATGATTAAGAAATGACAGTTGAGTTAGAAATTACAACTTGGAAAACCTAAACAAATTTGTAGGACTTGTTCTTAACACTTTAGGGTTAAATCATCTCCTAGTCACATAAGAGAATCAAATAAATGCCATTAGAGAAAAAGGTAACCATTGCTCAGACCTACCAGCCCTGAGTACTGAGCCTCTGTGAATGAATTGCCCCTTTGCCTGAATTCCATGATGAGGAAAAAGAAATCAAATATTCATTCAAAAAACATTGGTGAAATCACTTCAGATGGATGCCATTAATTACTAAAATGATCTCTCATTTGTTTCTGCTGAAAAGAAAAAAAAAAAATTACCGACTTTTCAACAATATTTAGATCAGTAGTTCCATTTGAAAGTGTATAGTATATAAACAAATAGAGATCCATTCCCAGCTTACCTTCAAAGAAACTTTTCCAGAGGTCAATATAGTTTGGTAGACGTAAGTCAAAGTTTAGCCTTCGACTTTTTTAAGTCTGTGACCAACAGACATTTCGGACATTATTTTAAGTTTTGAACAAAGATCCATCAGCAGTACAAATATTTAGTTTTAATAGCAAACAAAAGCATTGACTTGAAGGAAAAGAAAAAAGAAATCAGTAAGGATTTTTGAGTGATATCCTGTTACATGACAAAGGGGAGGACTTGTCGCCGGAGAATTAAATTGTCTTAGCAACAACATAAAACTTGTTAATTCTGGGGTGATGAACTGTTCCATTGAGAAATGGAATGGTTGTACTAGTACATTTTTGGACTGGCTTGCTTAGATATTCAAAATACTAGATGTCCAAGATTTCATGTCACATGGTCTGGGAAAGCAGATGACCTTTTCTCTGTACCTGAATATTCTTTGAGCTGCAGCATGACCTGAGCAGGAGAGTTTCTGATATTACAATATCTGTAATTATATTTTTGTGCTTGATGAGAATCTTATTACCAGTTTCATTGTGCTATGAAATATCACAATATTGATAACATGTTACAGCACATCAGAGTAATAACTGCTAGTCATATATTCACTCATTGCTTGAGGCAAGAATGACAAGCACTCACTTTACTACCATTTTGCAGAGAGAGATAGCTTCCCTTTTTTGTTTTTTTTTAGCCACTGGAACAAATGGGTTTGTTTTAATGAGGATTTCAAGGTCAGTCACATGACTGACGGATCATTGCTCTTACACAGGTTCGTTTATATGGTATGGACATGGGAAATGCTAACAGTTGGTCAAGAGCTGTCAGACATCTGCAGAGCTTGTACACACATCAGCGTGTGAGCGACACTCCTTCAGTTGTTTGAATGACCTCAAAATACCTCAGTCAGTAAAGTTTGTGACAGTAAATGTGACAGTTCTGAGAATAAAAATTTTTTTTTTTTCAGTTTTGGCCCGAAGATTATGACCATTTGTTGTTCAGGAATTATGTTTTTGGGATGGAGGCTCTGTCTTTGTGATGAAAGCGTTGCTCTTCCTAGGGGTTGACATTATGTTTGAAAATGTCACTTGAATGAAAATGTGACTATGTTGAAGATGTCAATCGGATCACATGCTGATCTGTTTTTATTAATGAAAATGTCATTTTATACAAATGTCTTAAAATCTAAGATGCACTGTTTACCAGCAACTAACTCAATATGCTGAAAGAAGTTAGAATCTGTAGAACACCATAGGTTAAAACATTGAAAGTGATGTTACTGGCGAAATTTTTTTAACCTTTTGGTTCTTTTCGAGGCAACAAAGATAAAGTATAGGCGATAAATAAGGTATTGATGTACATAGTAGAAAGTTTTAATTAAATATTTTGCTCATTGTGTAGTGAAAAGGTTTTCAATTTTCTATAAGGATGGGAATAAAATAGTACATTTTAGCACAACTGATGGACATGTCAGTTTTTATGGGAAAGGAGTCACTCTAGTGAAGACCTGTATCTTTGAAAGCATCACTGATGCAGAATGTAAATGAATGAAGATGTTACTTGATTGAAAATATAACTGAAATGAAGAGGTCACTTTGATAAAAGTACCTCTGTACCAAATGTGTCAGTGGTAGAAGCAGAAGCTTGTAAAAAAAAAAAATGGAGCCAACATCAGCATTTTATTAAGTTAGTTGTAAATTAAAATTATCACAAGTGACTGAAATAGTTGTATAATCTTTTAGTACATGACAGTGATATCTTTAGACAGATTTAGGTGTACCTCATTATATCGAGAGACATAAAGTTTTTTAATTTAGGAAAAAAGTCAGTAGAAAAGTGTAAATAAATTAGAAATGTTGTTCATCGCATGCTTTTCTTCTCATTCATATTGTACCGTGTTATTCAGTGTAAATTTTGTGTATAACATAAACAAGTATTCTGTAGTAAACAATTGTTTTGTTTTTGATCATTTGCTTTTTTAATAATTCTTGCAGTTCATTAGTGGAGATTTTCATTCTGCTTCTGACAACGTACAAAACTTTTTATGTCACGAGCTTGGTTCATGCTGTAGAAACTTGCTTTTTTCTTTATTAATACTTTACTATAAGGGCTGTGCTGATAATAGTATCAAGTTATGAATCTTTATATAGATGCATGTCAAAGATTGTTTTGAAGGGGAAAAAAAAAAGTTCTGTGATTTTTTTGCTTCTCTACTTTAGGCAGTTTTAGTATAAAATGCATATAAGGCAGGAATCCCAATTTATTATTATTATTATTTTTTTTTAATTCAGTTTAATCATTCTGGATTAGGAATGTGGGGCAATCATTTGATTTGAACCCAAGTCAGGATTCGCACTGAATATGATGAGAAAAGAATTAACAGATCCGTATATACACGTTGACTACCTGACCTTTTAATTTGTAACCTGAGAAAAACAAGTTGTTGTGACATATTTTTCCTTCTAAACCTTACGCATATTTTCCTTCTAAAACTTACATATTGTTATTTTGTCGTTGACTTTTTTGTGCACCTTCTACAGAGATTTTACCATACTTTTTTTCCCTTTTCCATTTTTATCCAGAAATGTGCATTTCACAAAAAAAAGCAAGCTCAAAATTTTCCCTACAGTTGCTTCCTTAAACTTCAGTGCAATGGAGGTACTCATAATTTTGTAGATATGCCATAGGACAAAGGCTTTTCATGAAGTTTTTCTTCTTCTTTATATTCTTTTTGTCTGTGTGTATGTTATTTCTCTTGTAATCAGACTTTTAATTTTTTATTTGTATAATATTCATTCAGGCAATATGATAATATATCTTATTTCACATTGATTTTGGTATCTGCATATATTGTTGCAATTTTCAATGTTCTTCCTCTCCAGATGTTCTTGATTTTTTCCTGTTGAAACAATTTCAGGCTGATGGTTCTCATTCATGTCTCTTTACCATTTTTTCATTTCTCACAGGTTCAGCATTTTTTCCTCAC
This sequence comes from Peronia peronii, assembly GCA_039654565.1. NCBI lineage: Eukaryota > Metazoa > Mollusca > Gastropoda > Systellommatophora > Onchidiidae > Peronia > Peronia peronii. The sequence goes on from JBCEWB010641387.1 coordinate 11,103, forward strand.
AAGGCAAGCTAAAACTCATCTTTACATTATACATTCATCAGATTTGAGGTTTACATTTGTGACAAAGACTCATATAAATAATTTCATTGTTTTCTGCATTCATACATTATTTGTTGTGGGGGAATGTAGTTTTGCATTTTAAATTAAAATGCATCACATGTTCCCTGTATTTATGATTTTATGGCATACTCCTACAACTTCATTCCTAAGTAATCATTGCAAAGTGAGTAGTAAGAAATGAGTAATAGTAATGACATGACCTTGCAAAATGTGAAATTTCCAGCGGTACAAACCATTCGGGCTTCATGCACTTAAGCAAACATGTTCAAACAGAAAAAAAAAAAAAAATGCAGTATCTCCACTTTTAAAATGACAGCTTACCTCTGTAATTTCTCAAGAATTGTTGCATGTTTAGGTCAAACCCTTCACTTTTTTATATGACTGAAACTGCAATTTGTATCTTTAGTTCATAGATACATATACATTTGTGTGTTATTGAGAATATTGCATGTGGAGGAGAAGGAGAAGTGACTGGATGTACAAGACATGTACAATGTGTGTACTGTTTTTTATTTCCCTGTGTATTGCTTAATTCCGCTGACTATCATTTATATCCCTATGTAAAAAGATTATGTCAAGATATATCAAGTGCTAAAATCTCAGCCCTGTGCAGATAAAAGACTTCTTTGATCCAGGAAGAACTACAGATTCTGAGAAAAAATCAAGTGACCCAGGGTTTTTTTTTTTTCCTTAAATTTTGAAAGCCACTTACAAATACTTGTAATATTTGCAGCGACAGCCCTTAGAATCATCAGGCCACCACTTACTAATAGTGTCATGGGCCATGTTGTGGGCTGTTAGACCCAGTTGGGCCCATTTATCCTTTTCCAGACAGGTTGTTTTTTGAGGTTCCCTTGTAAGATGATCAACCAAACCTACTACTGGAATACAGAAGTGGACATCTATCTAAGCATAAACCACTTTGGTCATTGCTTGATAGTGGGGATGAGCCAGGCAGAAGAGGTTTACCATCAGCTCAAAAACGTTGGGCAGTTGGATATATCTATATGATATTCTTTTACAGAGTGCATGATTAGGAATTTGAACAGTGATAACTGGTCACAGAGAATGATAGTTGTATTTCAAAGACAAGTAATTTTAGTGTGTGCTGCCCACTTTTGATAATGATTGCGATCTTAAGTTAATTGGAAGATGATTTCTTTCTTCTTTTTTCCCTTTTTTGTTATCGTTTTTTTTTTCCCAGTGCCTCAGAGAAATGAAAATTATTTCCGCATTGATGTGTGAATAATGTACCCATGTACATAGATCTGTATACCTGGATAATTGTATTTGTATTATTTATGACTTACCTTCAGCATAAAGCAATTCTCATCAGGTTTGGAAGCTGGGTAGATGTAGATCCTTGACCCTGTGTGTGCCATGTATTTATTCAGTTAATACCTTTATCTAATATTTAGTATGCTGTATCCACACTGTAATGGACACCGTTAGTTGATTCAATAGCCCTAGAGAGTTAAGTTTATATATAGCTTTCTCCTCATTAGGCCTAGGGACCACTCAAGTAATTACTCAGCTCCTGTCAACACTTCCACTGAATACAGAGACTTGAGTAAATAACCCACTGCTGGTCTACTCAGGCCCTTGAAGTACTTAAACACCACAAACACCAAACTTTTTTTTCTCACACTTATGTAGAGATCGTAACAATACTCTGCATGAGCGAATCAGTGACAAGAAAGTTTGAAGGGGGGAGCATTATGACTGTCATGTGTTACTGACGAAGTCTTCCCAAGATCAGAAACACTGGCATTGTTGTCTTCCTCTTCCCTTCCCCTTGTCCTCGATACCATAGACCCAAGCTGAGAGTTGGTGTTGGTGTTCATCTAGAACTCAGGATTGCTGTTTGGTGTTCATTGAAGTGATTAGTTGAGTAATGCAACACAGATACTTGATGTCCACAAAGCGAGTTGTGTGAAGAGTCATGCCCATACCTGTTTTTTTTTTCAGCACAAAATATATAGTTTGCCACACAGCTTGGACCTTTCTGTTATGTCAAGGTATTGAACATCTGCAGATTTGATGTCCAAGTCTTAGTTGTAGGGGTCCCATGTATTTGCCTGTGTTCTGTGGATTTGACATGTCTTAAATTTTCATATGTAATTTCAGTTGTTCTCAGAATTTGTGAACAAAAGAAGCTGATATAAGAATAATGTATCACAATCATGCACTTCTGTATATATTATATACATAGAGATACATTTTTTTTTCATTCATCAATTTCTTAAATTCCAGATATTTCACATATTTCTCCCAAGCAGTTTAGAAGACTTTAAGATTGAGGAACATAATTTTAGGGACAGAGGGAAAAACAAAGAAGTCTTGTCATTTAATAACAACACAGAAGAGGCTGCTGTGTGTTGTTACTGACCAACTTTTTGCAATACCTTTTAATTTATTCTTCACACAGTATTACATTTGTCTTCTTTATCGCATTTGAAAAACTGAGAGTGTCAGTGTTTGATATATACACCATGTAAAGTGTACATGTATTGCGCTATTGTATTTTTTCCATGTGATGTCTATGTATTTGAGATACTTCATATATAATTATGATATTGGTGGAATCTGTAATTCTTGTGAATGATGGAATGATGTGTGGATCCTGCAAGACAGCCAGATCTAGCTTCACAGGCTTGTCATATGCAAACCGGGATTGAAAGATATTGTAACAGTGCATATTTAAAAGACATACCTGATCTGAGTCTGCATGTATGTTTTTGTTATTTGTTTTTGTTATCAATGGTTAACCATTTATACCACATAATTCATCTTTTATTGAAAAAAGTGAAATATCATTTTAATGGTAACTAATATTGTATTTTAATAAACTTTGCAACCAAAAAATATAAATTTTAGATTTTTTTAAAAAATCATAAATTGCAGTTCAGTTTGTTGAATTGTTTATTTTCTCCTTATGGAAAATATATCTTTTAATTTATCTTAGTGAATGGGATGTCTTTTAGTCACTGTATATCTCTTGTCCTTAGAGTGTGCGGATGTTGCATTTTTCTTATAATGCAGAGATTAAGTTCATTTAAAAACATATACTTCTATGCATTTACATCGAATCAAATAAGTTTGTATTTTTATGAGCATTATATTTTTCTAAGGTTACTTGAATGAGAGTGATGTTGAATTTTTAAAAATTTATTTTTTTACTTCAGATGCTAAGTTGTAATACATGCACAATTCAGTAATCATCTTCTATCACAGACTTGTTCAAGAAACTGATGGGCCACTGTAAATTTGCCAGGATTCATTGATTTTTTTTATACATGCAGGTCAATAAGCCATTTTGACAGTCACCCAAAATTACTTCCCTTTGCTATCTGGATGAGGTACCAGAAAAGCATTGGTTAGCAAGGAACAAAATCAAATTACTTGAAACATGATTAACAGAAAATAAAATTTAAAAAATTAAAATATGATTTTTTTTTTCCTCAGCATTGTTTTTTCACATTTTTTTTCGGTTTTAAATGTTACAAATTAGCAGAACAAGGACTGGTTTTTTTTCTTTTCTTTATAGTGCTTTTGTTAATATTATATAATTCTTGTACCTGGCCAAGGCAAGTAATCTAGCTTGTGTGGAGAAAATGGCTCATTATCACCATTGTGCTTGTTCACCAACTACAACCACCATACATTTACTGGAATTCGACATTTTAACTTGTTGCTCAGCAAGAGGTATTGCCTGATCAATCATGCCAGCTTTAAATGCGTCATCCCAGGGATCACTTACCTGTCTGGTGTGGGGATTAGAACTGTCAGTGTTCAAGGCCTTAAATAGTCGCTACATCTGTATTGGCTGCTGATTTTCTTATATTTTTCAAGTAGAGAAAAAGTGATTATATATATATGTATATATATATATATACATGTGTATCTGTCAAGGATTTTAGAATTCACAACTTGTTCATATAAACTATCATAGCCCTGTCTCTATAATTTATATTATGATAAAGATTCTGCATTCACATTTTGTAACTTTGAAATATTGCCTCCTGAATTTGCCATGTCATTTCACAATTTCAGTGTTGTCCGTGATGTGTATGTCAAGCTATGTGCAAGTGTGTGAAGCCTGGATAATGTCTATTAAACTTTGCTTCTAATCAATGTAATCATCTCATAATAATGTACACCTGCACGACTTAAATCGTTTTGGTTTTTTTTCATAACTAAATCATCATTATTGGTCTATACAATAAAGTAGTGTGCGGCCACTGATAATAAGGACATTTTCCAGAAGCCAACATCACTTTCTGAAAATTTGATTTACGATTTAACTTGAGAATTCACATTTGATCCAGCCATGACTTTTAGACAAGGCTTTTTATTGACTTTTTTTGAATCTGCCACTGTTCTCAGACAGTAGTAGTGAACACTTTGTTTAACGTCTTGCACACTAAGCACAAGACTACATGTTCCAAACTTCCTTAACTTTATTTTTTTTTTTCAGCCTAAAGTTTACCAGACACTATGAATAGTCTTCAGACTTAATGTCTTGATAGGGAAAGTGTTGGTATTGTGACTTGTCACGTGATAGAGGACTGGACTGACTTGTGTCTTTTATGGAACACGTTGTGCTGTAAAATTTAATACAATATAGGTGTAAAATTAGATACAATATGGGTCATCATTGTGCCACTGATTGTTGTAGAAACAAAAGCAAACATTGTGCACAGAAAATAGAAGTAATTTTCCATGGGCTTTGATTGGCAACGCCAGATTGATGTGTCTGGAAACCATTGCTTACAGTCCTCTCCGCCAGGCTTGGTGATGTGGAAATTCAAAATTAAATCATTATTTTAAACTTTACCAATGATTTTAGTTTCTCAGTTTCTATTCCATCAATTAGCTACGGACAGTCGGAATCACTTTTAATCCTTTGTTAATTCTAAGAGAATGAAACCAACTTCTAATGTGATAATACACATGTATACTAACAGGATCTGAAAGTTACTCATCTGTAGGTGTACCTACTAAATCGTCCTTTTGATATGTATACATGTATTTTCATAATAAAGTCATCGTATAAACTCTTTGCTAGATGAAGCTTTGTTTTTTTTTTTCATTCATAAACATGTTTGTTTTTATTGTGTTTGTTTATCCGTCAGTTTGCCCTGTATGTTTATTGCAAACAGATACTGATGGTTACACCCATATTGTACTTCATTTCACTTTATTTTGCGAGTGATTAATATTGACCGCTTGAGCCAAATATCTATTACCAGTCTAATGGTGAAGCCAGTTATTGAACAACCCTTTTGCCAGACACAAAATGTGACTTGTTTAAAAAGGTGAAAACAAACAAACAAAAAACACTTTTGCACTCTTTGCTTGAAACTTACATCAGGAAATATTCCGAAAAAATCATAGTGTAATTCTTGTGTCAAAGTTGAAGATCTAATGGTCAATCTTTCGGATAAACAAAGATAGGATGAGAAAGACTCTCAGAGGCACTCATCTGCTTTTTCAGCTACCTGGGAAGCATGAAACAAGTTGCCTGTCAGGGGCTCATACCCTCATTAATCTAAGTGTGACATTGATTATTTCTAGCCGTGCACCTTTGTTAACTTGAGTAAATTGCCTTCCCAAACACGTGATTCGTAAGGATTCGAACCTGCCACTTTTGATCCCTAATCCTGACGACTCAACCACCAAGGCCACCGACGCCACGGTAATTGCGACGTTTTCTCCGTTGCTCAATTGTCCATGGTAAACAAAAGCACACAGTGTAATATGTAAACAGGACAACAGCTGTTACAGTCTGATAAAAGATATCACTTATTCTGGTTGTCGCCCGTGATGTGCTCACTGCTGGATTTTGATGTAATCATTTCTAGTGTCAGTATAACTTAACAGATAAATAGAAGGATAGAAAAACAGACAGATAGACAAGCAGACAGACAGACAGACAGACAATAACATTAGGTAGATAGATAGATAGATAGATAGATAGATAGATAGATAGATAGATAGAGCGAGAGAGGGAGAGAGAGACAGAGATGGACAGACAGACAAACAGACAACACAGATGGACAGACAGACTGATAGACGGACAGAAAGACAGACAATCGTCAGCCTCGTGTGTTTATTCTAATTCTTTGAAGGGTAGAGGCCTGAATAACTGAACATAAAAAGGCATTAATCAATTTCTCTGTAACAAAACTATAGTGGTATAACGATAATATTAAAACAATTAAATTCTGAAACTCGCAACATTAATTAGCCTATTTCCCCACCTTCACCCCCTACTCTTTTATCTTTCATCGCAACTTAAACACCCGAGTTTACAACTTTATTTATTTAATCTATCTCTAACGTTTTATTTAGCAGCATGAACAGTAACATGATTGCGACAAATTAATCGCATTCTGCGACAAAAGAACCACAATTGAATTAGTCAATTAACAATGTTATGCTAAATTGCATTATTGTAATATGATGCTCAGTTTTTTTAAGGAAAAGAAAAGAGGGGGGGGGGGGGGGGGGGGGGGGATGG
>JBCEWB010641498.1:13719-42368 GCA_039654565.1 Peronia peronii
GATGTCCTACCCTACTGTCAACCAGGATTTGGCTCCCTCTGGTTACTACATGCAGAGGTAGATCATCATTATTTTTTATTCTGTTCAGGCAAACGATGCATACAACATTTGATTCATTATCTATCGTAGCAATATCTTGAGCGTCAATGCCAGGGATGGACACTGGGTGACCACTCTGAGGCAAAAAAAAAACAACAACTCATAATCATGCAGATTACCAGTGTCAGCTTTCAGCGGGTGCTCTAAAATTAACTTCCAAATGGGAGAAGATTATCTGCCCCTCCCAAAAGAGGGACATGTATAAGGGGAGAAAATTTTGGCCAAGCCTATTACTTTCCTTTACCGGACAACACAGGTATTTAGCAAGCAGTGTAAAGAGGAAAAAATCCCTTTACTTCTTATCATTCGAAAGACTGACCACCAAAAAAATTTGATAAAATTATAACAACAAGAAGAGAACATTCTCTTTACATCACAATTTTTTTTGAATTTTTCATGGTGTAAGTTCCCTGCAAAGGGCTCAAGAGTGATTTTTCTTCCTCTTTCCACTACTTGTTCAATCCTTCTTTTGTCTGGTAAAGGGAAGTAATAGATCTGATCACAATGATCTCCCATTTTCTTTTTTTTTTCTGCTGTTTCATGTCAAAGCACAATTGTGGACTAGATGCCTTAGTAAAGGTCAAGACACTCTTGGTTTTGACAAAAAAAATATATGGAGGCCACATACAGGTCCTCAAGACCCCGGAAGTGACTCTACGGGACCCCGTATAATGGGGTGGGGGAGAGTAAAATTAGAGAAAGAATATAAACAGAAAGCCAGAAAAAGGCAACAACAGACATAGAAGTCCTGGAATGAGGGCTAGTATGTGAACAAAGGCCGCTCGAAGGCTAAAAACCGAATGAAAAACCCTTCGTGTCAATTTTTTCCCTTAAAAAAAAATTTAAATGTGTTTTTCTCAAAACCTGATTTTTTTGTCATTATTTTGCTATCTACTTTTTTGTTTCTGGACCAATTCTAATCAAATTTAACGTACATCATTTTCATAACAAAGTGAAAAAGTTTACATAGGCGTGGCCCATTCCATTTGTAAGTTTTGGAGAAAAATAAGTTTTTATTATTATAAAAACTGCAAAATTTGAAATTTCAGTAGGCCTAAATGGTATTTTTCAAACATTTCCAGAAAAATTTATTTTGCACATGAAAACCTGAAAATGTGTACCTTTTTAGATATTATATAAATGCCAAATAACAAGATCACCAAGTTTTATCAAGTTCCATTAATATTTGATGGAGGAGATAGATTTCAAAGATAGCCATTTTTGAAATTTTGCGAAACCAAAATCCAATACTTTTTTTTTCACTGTTTTCCTCTAATCTGAGCATGCCAAATTTGATGAGAAAGGTTAAAAATAAAATAGTTTATCTGCAATGGCCTATCAATATAAATACAAATTCTAGTTTGCATCAACAGAGAATAAGTTACAATCGTTCTTGGAATGCATTTTTATTCACATGATGTATCTAAAACTGATCATTAGGCAACATGACCAATGAAAGTTGTTTTTTTTTAAATACATGTGTCACAGAATATTCCATGACTAACCACAACATCTTTAATTCTTTTTATAATTTAAAACTACATTTGGACATAAATTTTCTTGAATTAAATATTCTGTCTTTTCCCCTTTCAGAAATATCTGCCAAAATTAAAGAGTGACATACTTCCAATTTGTGCTCATAGTTTTGCATCTGTAATACTGATACGACAAAAAATATCAATTCCCATGTAATACTAATGCAGTAAGAAATTTTCTCTTGTTTTAACTTTAGCAATAAATTCAGGACAGATTTATTTTGCCCAAAAAATCTCAGTTTTTTTTTTTTTGTTCCTTTTCATTCACAAGCTGCTTGTTCAGTGCGGTGTTTTTATAATCTAAATCATGTATCTTTGAAAGAAAATCCTCATTAATTTAACACTGAAACTGGAAATCTATGTACATGTATGCTGCATCAAGAGTTCTTGCTGCTAAAAGCCTGCCTACTCCCCAGCTCTGTTTTCTTGAAACCATTCATCCAATATAAATCACTAACATTCTTATACAATGTATAAGGTGGATTAATTAAAATAAGGGATAAAAAATGTTATGTGATCATGAGAGGAAAAATCACATGTCTCGGGACTAGGGCAAATGAGTCAGAAGTCGCACCGGGCGATAAAGATCTACGGCCGTTTTCGGTCGTTTTTAACTACTTTCTAAGATACCAAAATTTTTTTGTTTTCACAAAGAGACAATTTAACCTTTTTTTAACCTAAAAAAAAGAAAAATTTTGATATCACAGTTGGAAAATAGTAAAAAACGATAAAAAACAACTGCAACTCGAAATGACCCGGCGCGACTTGCAACTCATTTGCCCTGGGTGCAAGACATATACTGTATTATTATTAAGTATGAAACTAAAATTGCAACTTCATTACTAGACGTTTCATTCTACTTACATTCATTCATTCATGTTCGAAGGGAATTTACAGTTTGTGAACACTTAATACTCATTGCATAATGAAAGCGTCATGAAATATAGGTGAACAAAGTTTCAACAAAATCACTGGTGTGCACAGAACCAAACTTGGTTCTAGATTCGCTCGCTCGATCTTTCACTCACAAAAAAAAATAATTCATACAGTCATTTACATGAAATACAAATGTGTAACACATGTAATGATATGTAACATAAAAAGCACCTGCAGCTGGTGATGCTCCATCCTTTTACCTTTTAACATCGGTGAAAACTGGTTGTTAACAACACCAATACATAACATATGTAGTACAGTAGTGTACTTATACATGCATGTAATTTTCATTCACAAACAATGTACTCCAACCTTTCCCATCTGGGGACAGTCAATTTCAAACTCAATCAGTCACAATCAGCAATTACAACATTCAAGAACAGATAAGGAATCAAGTCCTCATCCATGAGTAAGGACTACTAATATCATTTCAATATGTACATCCAAATGTGATTGTGCAGATGGAAGAAATATACTATGTACCCATTAGTCCTTCACTTTACTTTAAAAGATCAACTGCCATCACTACAATTTATACACAATGATGAATCTGTAGAAGAGTTTGGAAGACAAAAATACAAATGAGCACAAAATCAATTCACCAACCCACAATATAAATTCATCACAGACACTCATGACATAAGTCTGCTATTTATTCATAAAACAGGCATAGCTAATATGAGATACATTTTTCTCCATTTATTTACAAAAACTGGAATAAATTTGCTTTAGGACAACCTGTAAATATTGCAGTTCATCAGTCTGATCAGTAAATTTCTTCTCGAATTGCCCTTGCTCTCTGTCTAATCGCACACAATGATAAGACAAAGACTTGACACCAATGCACATCTATGAACATAATGTACATTTACAGTAATTTAGCAGTTCAACCTAGACCATTATACAACCTAGCTAAATTTTAAAAATGAACCGTTCCATAATTTGATGAAATACAGTGGAACACCCTTAAATCAAAATTTTAGGGAGTGGGCATATTATTTTGGTTTAAAAATATTTTGGTTTATCCAAACTGGTATGGTGGAAGTTAACAGAAGAGGGGAACAAACTCTGTAAGGTCAAACTACACAGTGCAGTAACATCCTATGCTGCATCAGACAGTGCGCATCACAATGCTTCGATGACGTGTTGTCCGCCTTGCTTCATCGGCAACTGCATAATTTAGATTCCTCAGACAATGCACACTTGATTCACTGACGCAATTCCCCCATCTCCGTCTTCGATACCTACTGGTGGCCTCAGGCCTGATGATGAGAGAATGACTTGTTGGTACTAAGCGTGCTTAACTAAGAGAAGGTCACAGGCTTCCACTAAAATCAAGGTCATTGTTTTCAGTTCCCACTAATGTTGACTTCAGTTTATCGCTAGTTCTTTAACAAAGAGTATAGAGAAAAAAAAACGGGGATTAATTTTTCTTTTGGCTCAGCGGTTTAGCGGTTTTTGGTTTAAGTGTGTTCCACGAATATGAATAGTTTATAATCTGTCCATACGGAAATACATTAATCCACTGTACAAACATATGAAGCTGAACACATGAACTTGCACAAAATCAACACTAGTCATGCCAGTGAAATTAGAAGGGAAGAGAATTACTGCAACCTTACATTATGAGCATACATACAACATACACAATATATAATATACATGAATTCAAAAAATGATAGATCCAGAGAATGTGAGAGTCTTTAACTTTACACAGTCAAGTGGGGAAAATTATTATGCTTTACCTGTTGATTGTCGGCAATTTGTATGTAAGTCCTGCAGTGATAAAATACTGATCATTTGTAGCGAGATAACCACCCTCAGGAATGAAAGGCTTCCAAGCCCATCATTTATCAAAATTTGATTTTCAAAATTTGATTCTGATTGTACATGTATTACTGTTCATCCCCCAGGAAATTCTCTCTCTCTCTCTATTGTACTGAAATGAATCTAGTCTGTCAAAAATAATCATATATTCATATAATAATAATAATGTTAAGAGCTTATTCTGCAAAGAATAAAGATAAATACATGTGTACTGTATAGGAAGGAATTTCAGTCTTATTACTGAGGGTGTTGATGACTTGGCAGTGACATTGTTCTAGTGTCAAAATCTGATGACACTGAAGTCATAGAGTGAGTGAGGTCTGTGAGCGATGGCAACTGAGATGATAATGAGGACATCTGAGCCTGATTTATATGCTGAAGCTGAACATTTTGAGAACCTGTATCCTCTGAAAAGGACACATTGACGGTTGGCTGATGATAGGTGATGGTACCAAGATTGTCTTGCAGGACCACTATTGTCTGAGGATACTGCTGGGTTATCATTGCTGAGTACTGAATCTGCGGCAACTCCATGGATTGGATATTGCTGGTGTCATAGTTAAATGACCTTTGCTGGTAGGTGACAGGAAGAAATGATGCAGTGTTTGATGCTGGAGCCAGGGATGAGGTTAACTGTGCAGGTAATGACAGCTGTGCTTGAGGATCTGTTATAGATTCTATGCCATTTGTTGATAATGAAAGTGAATTTGACATCTGTAATGTTGGAGTGGTTTGAATATTTACAGATGGTGTGGTAAATGCAGAGTCAATTTGAGTCTGATGACTGGCATTTGTGGCCAAATCTGTATTCACAATTTCAAAAGTTCTGTCTGGAACACGGTCAGCATAAGGTTTCACATCAGAAAATGAAGAAACAGGGTTACTGAAACTGCCAACCATGATAGTGGGGGGTTCTTTCAATGACAACAATGTAGACTCTTCTTTCACTAGGGAAACTGAATCAGATGAAGCAGCCATAACTGACATTGCAGGTGATACTTGATCACCCGTGCATTCTGTAGATTGCATAGATTGGCTTGGCCTAGAGAGCTGTTGCTGCTCATCTTGTGCATAATATTCCTGTTGAACTTGTAGTTGCAACTGATGTTGGTCCTCTTTCCTCTGAATATCAATTTTCTGTTTGCTTGTTTGGTGTTCTTGTTGGATGTGGATCTGCTGTTGTAGGCGGTCTGGTTGATGTTGTCGTCGGTTCGATTTTCTTTTACTGAACTGTTCAAAATCATTTTCATTTGAATTTGAATCACTGTTGCCAATGACACTGATAAAAAAATCTGTTTTTTTGTTAATATGAAAGAGTGTGTCCTCACGCCAATGTTTCGGATCCTTTTTATGAATTAAAATCATGTGACGACGTAAAACTGATGAATCTGCAAAAGTCCTATGACACAGTCTACATTCATATGGCTTCTCTCCTGCATGAATTCTCTCATGACGTTCCAGTGCTTGCTTCTGACTGAAACCTTTCCCACACATAGAACACACATAATCTTTCGTTGCCTTGTGAACTTTCATATGAATGCCTAATCCTGATGCCTGCCTGAAAGACTTATTGCATACTGGACAGAAGAACAGTTTGTTTTCACTATGCATAAATTTATGTTCCTTGAGTGACTTTTCATAGGAAAATCTTTTTCCACACACTTCACAGGTGAAAGGCTTGATTCCCAAATGGACATTTGCATGTTGAAGGTAAGAATTTCGTTGTGAAAAACTCTTACCACAGGTAGGACAAATAAATGAGCGTCTCATTCCTAAATGTTCTGATTTAATATGATAAGCTAAAACATATTTTGTACTAAATGATTTCTCACAAAACTTGCAAGGATATTCTGGCTTCACATAGTCTACTGCATGAATGCGTTTGTGCTCAAGCAATTTTCTCTCTTCTTTGTACATTTTGCCACAAACATCACAACAGTTTTCAGCTTTTGTATGACATTTCATATGTCGTTTCAAATCCTTTGCAAATCCAAACTCTTTCTTACATTCATCACACTTAAAACTTTTAGTCAGATGAACTCTTCTTTTGTGAGCTTTAAGTTGGGCTTTTTTTGTAGTTACATAAGAGCACTGGTCACACTCATGTTGTAAATTACTGATTTCTACTTCCGCAGAAATATTTTTGTCTCTTTTGTCTTTATTATGCCCTGGAAGTGAAAAAGCACCATCAGTTTTCTTACTAACAATCTCGGATTTTTTACTGCCAACATGTTCTACAGCCTCAAGAACTTTTCGTATGTTCTTCTTTTTTGATCCAGGAATTCTCTGCGACTTTGTCTTCTTAGCCACTTGTCTTGTTTCTCTTTTAATGCTTTTACCTGGGGACTGTTTAGAACTTATGAGAGATTTGTCTTTAGCTTTCCTTTTCATAACTGAACTTTCCTCCTCATCAGAAGAGAGTCTTCTTTTTTGAGATTTTCTCTGTCTTCTTGAACGCCTTCTTCCTTCCAATGCTACACTGTCTGATTCTTCTGTTGTTCGCTTGGGTGTCTTCACGGGCCCTTTTTTTGCACAGTCAGATATCTTGTGAAACGAAACTTTACTCGGAGGTGTTCCATCATCTGAATCAGTTGGAATGCTTTTTTGCTTTTCTGCAACATCTTCCACTATGTTTGCAAATTTTTTGGTAGGAACTTTCTCCCCACCAATTATATCACTGACAAATTCTTCTTTAATAATGACTGCTGCTTCACCAGAATCGCTGCCAAATTCTTGAGTATCATAGCAGATAGATTTCTTTTGATATTTTTCAATTGTTTCTCTTTTGTAAACCTGATAAAGTGCTTTTTCAATCTCACTTATATTAGACTGCTTCACTGAGGTATCATCATCTGCTTCAAGAATTATATATGGTTCTGGTGGAACTTTGCCTGAATTGGAAACACTTTTATTTTTTCTGTCAATAGTTTTGCCTCTGGGATTTGCATTGAAATACCACTTGTCATGGGTGACTGGATTCAGGTCATCTTCATCAGTTTTTGAAATATCCAAACATGGAGAATTGTGATTTCTATAATTATTTGGATCATTGTTTGGGTTAACAGGTTGTTGTACATCAGGCTGGGCCGGTTCTTCAGGCCGTTCATTTGAGTTATGATTTTCCTCTTCAAAATGACTAAATGCAGCACTGAGATCTTCTTCACTTAGCACAGCTCCCTTTAATATTGCATCGTGAAGGGTTGAAATCAAAGTTTTCAGGAAAGCATCTATTTTGATTATTGTCTTCCATGAACCTTTAATCGTAAGTGGTCTCTCAAGTGACACTACATCAACATTCAGTTGCATGCACAATCTTTGTAGATATGTGATAAGGCCTTGGGGATGAGGAAACGTATCAACATACTCCTCTGCCACGATAACAGTGGCAAATGAGAATGGACATGCCAGATCGTGATGACTGAGGCTCAGCCCGTTCAAACTCATTTTAGCATGGATTGCTCACTTTGAAAAATCTGAACGGCAACAGAAGTTGATGCAACTGCCTTGCTGTGTTTTAATGCACTGCACTTAAAATCCAGCATTTCCCTGCATCATTGTCCTGCTCAGGACTGACCGTGCATATTGTAAGATACAGTCAGAAGTTAGGTCAGTGTGTAGTTCATGTGCCTTAGACTTGCACCACTTACAGACCTAACAGAAGTTGAAACCGGAAATGGATGTGTTTGAGTTATTGCTCAGAGTTCTCTCACCCTGGCAACATCAGTGACGTCATCACAATATTTACTTGGTTTGTTTGGGGGCCGTCCAGCTGCTTTGAGGTTACTGCAGGTAAGCTGTATGATTTCCACTCGTTCTCACTTTATGGAGCTTATGTCTTTTACTTATGTTCACATGTTTTTGAGATTGCATCTGTTTGGGGGGAAGGATAAGGGCTTTCAGTACTAATCTAAGGAGCAAAGAGATACAGAAGTGATTAAGATCTAGAGCCAGTTAGTTTATCGGTTCAGTAAGGTCTCGTGACCGATATCCCCAGCTGACACTTATTCGGTCAGTGTCCAAAGTCCGGGCTTATTTGCTGCTAGATCCAGAAGGTAACCTACTTGTTTTGCTTTGTGTGATCAGTTGGAGATTTGAGAATAATTGATAGGTCTAGATCTAGATCTGCACGAATTGGTGAGTCGTCGAGAGTCAGTGCCAAGAGTAGATCTAGACTCTAGACTAGTACGGGAGAATTGCTATATAAATATAGATCTAGTCTAGATCTAGAATCTAGTAAGCCATCAATTTTTGTGTTATTATAATGTAGAGAGTTATCTTGATCAAGAGATTAGT
Organism: Peronia peronii; assembly: GCA_039654565.1. NCBI lineage: Eukaryota > Metazoa > Mollusca > Gastropoda > Systellommatophora > Onchidiidae > Peronia > Peronia peronii. Next base: position 22,410 of record JBCEWB010641498.1, read on the forward strand.
CTGCTAGATTCAGTTTTATCGGACATATTCGATTATGAAAAAATTGACTGTTACTCTTTCATGATTTGGATTGAGGGATATATAGACTATAATAGAGGTCTTATCATAAAACTGATAATAGATTATTGGTGAATCAAATGACAAATGGAGATAGATCTAGAGCTACAAGTCTACTAAATTATTGATAAAACTATAGTATTGAATGAGCCTGCATGTTTGACATTTAAAAAATATATATATCGTTAGGCCTATAGTCACAGTGTAGCCTTAATCCAAAAAATAGCAAGTGCGCTTTATTAACCCCCTCGTTGCAACCAATTTTCATTCCCTGATAGAGCTACAACACAGATTTTGGCTTGTTTGGTTAGCCATTGTGTCGGCGCACCAGGCTTTTTCAGGGTCATATCTTCCTACTGGCTATGTAAGGCAGGTCTAGACTTGAAGTTTCCTCACAGGAAGCCCTCCCCTTTTCAGTGCTTTCTCCTTAGCCGCTCTGCTATAGTCATTCTGATTCTCCATAGTAGTAGGCCTAAATTCAGATCTAAATGTACTTGTTGAGGACAAGCATTGGCAAATAAATGCCTGGAAAGGCTGATAAATTGTAAGACATTTAAATCACCAGCTATGAAGGATAGTTTTGCTGCAGATGTTAGTCAGTTATTACTTTACCTAAAATGAGTTTTAGCCAAATCAAAATGTGAATTCTTCAAAGACCAAGCAGACTTAGTAAACAGAGTTTACCAAGTGCTTTGCTACCAAATGAGGGATTATTTAATACAATGTTGGGTTGAAGTCTGCCATTAATAAATTAAGACATAGTGTCTCTGGCAATAGAGAGATATCAGAGACTGTCTGTAATTCTGTTTGATGGTTTTCTTGGTCTGCTAAACAATTGAACAAAGATTCTGTATAAGGACATCACAACTGTGATACTGTTATCATTTAGTCATTCTTTTTCTTTTCAGATCCAAAATTATTCCTGAATCAGCATAACAAGAAGAAGACTAGTGCAACAAGGATTCTATATAAGGACATCACAACTGTGATAGAGTTATCATTTAGTCATTCTTTTTCTTTTCAGATCCAAAATTGTTCCTGAATCAGCATAGCAAGAAGAAGACTGGTGCAGGAGTTGTACAATTTGCATTATTGAATTGGATGAAGAAGGTTATTTGTTGACGTGTGAAATAAGCTGATTCGTTGTCATCAAGTGACTGCATCAAAAGTCCTTACAACAGTTTCAATATGCTGGTAGTTCGTCTCACTCAGCTGTTTGATTCTATCAAACAAACCCTATTTATTTTAGGGTCAGCACTGATAGTATTTCTTGCCCTGAGAAATTCTGTGGTATGGTAAGTCAGTTCATATTACTTGATCTCGCTTGTTTCTTTTAGTCAGTAATCTAATGAGTTGAGAGGTGACAAGACTGAGAAAATGTTTCATTCCCTTCAGTTGGATTGCAAAGCAGCAATGTTGATAGTAAAACGTGATATAGTTTGTGTCAAACACCTGTACCAATGGGTGGGTCTGAAGATTGACTAGTATGCACACTTGATCAATCCGGTCTGGACATTGTAATTTTAAAAAAAACAAAAACACAAATTATATGTTTGTAGCCATGAAATATGTCTTTGCGATCTATCAAGATCTATATGTATATTTATATGTATATCTATCAAGATATATTTGTATATTTAAAAATCTATAGTCCAGACAGTTAGTTCAGGGATGGTCAAAGGATCACACTCACTTATAACAGTGATTGTCCGAAATTCTTGGGGTAATGAAATATGTTTGAGATCTAGAGATACATTTAAAAATAGGTAAAACTGTTGAAAATAATCTGTAGAGAATTAGTTTAGGGTGGACAAAGAACCATTCTAACTTGTGACTGTAAAAATCTCCTAATAAAATTTATAGAAATATTATTGCAGTAAATTTGATTTCCCTTTGAACAAAAATTGTCAATGAAAGCTCTTTCCCCCAACTTTGGCTCATGTATGTTTCATAGAATGATTCTTTTTAAGTGATATTTTTAAAAAATAAAAAAAAGATTATGTTTTTGTCTCATTTTTAAAATGGTTTGTTTTTGTTGCCAATGATGATATTGAAACTGAATCTAACTTAGCATGTGGCATAGTGCAAGGAGAAAATTCATTATTCAAACTTTTATTGATCACCAGGCATATGCAACAATTTTGGGGCGCATCTGGAGATTTTTGGCAGAGACGATGGGAAGAACTGTACAACTTTTCCGGCCAAGATGACTTTTTGCTCTCTGTTGGGGGTAAGCAATGCCAGTGGTTGTTAACTATTACTGCGCTGTCTTGCATTGTGATCTCGCAGTTTTTTGTGGGCGATCTAAGCACTGTAAAATGAATTAAAATAGAAAACATAAGAAAAAATATCTATAGGCCAACTTGAATACATTGTGCTGCAAGGTACTTTGTTTTTTTTTCTGTTAGAGGGCTGCCATTGGAATGAAAATAATGAAATATTTTGTTGTAGAACTAATGTCATCCATTTCATCCTCACTATTCTGTGTCCACCATCCACTTGATTCATGGTCTGTTTCCTTTTTTATAGTGAGATCAGAATTCAAATATATTTCCAACTTGATTATTGGCCTATCAAAGTTCAACCAATTTTATTCAAACTAGTTAAATCAAGAGCAACAAATCATTTGCTTTCATTATTCTTATCCACAGGCTCTTTTATCTTTACTTCATTTGTCTTCTGGTCTGCCAATGCTTTCTTCATTATGCTGGATTTAACAGGCTGGCCATCACTCTTGTTGAAGTATAAGATTCAGGCTGACAAAAACTGCCCGGTGAGACACTAAGATTTAAATGCATAATATTGTAAAAGAAAATAGTCTTTTATGGAAAATTGGAAGAGCAAGTCAAGTAAATCTGTTTTCCATATGATGGAATTGTCTGAGTGCATCAGAATATGTAGCCATCAATTTTTGTTAGTACTGATTTCTAGTGTTGAAGAATGTTGAGGTACACTACAGCCACCATAATAGCTATCTGATATCCTAGAGTACAAGGAGAATGTAACTGCAAGTAATTTTAAGTGAAAGACTGTCCACTTGAATTGTTTCTTTTTATTTATTTATTTTTTCTTTAAAGATCAAAACCTCAGACTTGAAGAAAGCCGTGAAAGTTGCCTTGTTCAATCAAACTGTTGTTGGACTTCCGTTCACTATGGTTCTTTACTTTGTAATGAAATATCGAGGCTGCTCCTGTCGTCCAGATGACCTTCCAGCCTTCCACTGGTCTGTGGTAGAGCTCATCGTTTTTACACTTATTGAAGAACTGGGCTTTTATTACACTCACAGGTAAATGAAATAATCAGCATATTGTACCAGTAAAAAAGGGTCTTTTTTTTTGCATTTTGTTTTCTTGCTGTTTAAAATTAATAAATGTTTACTGTGGAGTATGAAATTATCAATCTCAAAGGAAACACGCCCCCGCAATGTGACAGTCACACACATACTTTTAGACTTGAGAGACACTCGAGAAACCCACTTCTCTAGTCATTCTCTGAAGGATCTATCTGACAGAACAAAGCCTCAGGCCATTCTGAGCTTTTTACACCAGGCGGGTCTGTATGCGAGACTGTAACATCACCACCATAACATATTACTTGTAGGCACATGGAGATCCATATTGGAAGCTGCATATTTACTTATATTCATCTTTTGTTAATTTTGCTGTTACAAACTTTGATTGTTCAGATTTGTAGACATATTTTGATATTCCTTTTATTACTCATAAATATGTGGTCCGTTCAGCATTACATACTTTGATCAGCCTCTTTGACATGTAAACATACTTCCTGTTCTAGGCACAAAGTAGCCGTAATGCTGATGTACTGTTAAATCCCAAACAAACAAACAAGTCTATATTATTTGAAAACCCATGATCCCAGATTTAATGAATGCCATCTCATATTATTTTATACTCTTTATTAAAGATAAAATAGAGCTTTCAGTTAAGCTGCATTTTGTTGCAATTTTATTTTTGAAAAATAGAAGTAAAGGCAATGAAATACTGAAATATAGTGGATACATGTATATGCTGATTGTGAAACTTTCATGGAATAAAATGGTTGACATTATGGACACAGTCCTAGTTGAGATGAAGTGAAATGTCTGTAAGTTACCATGTAATTTTATTATTTCACTGTCCAGGCTGTTTCATCACCCCAAGATCTACAGATATGTGCACAAAGTTCACCATGAGTGGACTGCCCCTATTGGCATCGTGGCCATCTATGCCCACCCATTGGAGCACATGATCAGTAACATGCTGCCTCCAGCCCTGGGTCCTATTCTGCTTGGCTCCCACCTGGCCACATCCTGGATGTTTTGGGCGATCGCACTTATGTCAACAACTGTGGCTCACTGTGGATACCATCTGCCCTTCTTGCCTTCCCCTGAGGCTCATGATTTCCACCATCTCAAGTAAGTTTGGTATTGTCTATAATTTGCATGTGAACACTGTTATTCATTCAGCTGTTCCTTCATTGCTTCCTTCTTTTCCTATGACCATGCAGTAATTTCCACAATTAAAATCCACAATATGGCACAGTCCCTTGCTGTCTATTGTGACTGTGAAGCTGACTCCTGTCCTTTCTTTGATCTTGCAAGCCCATCTTTTTCTAGACTCTCTACTGTTCCTTGCAGGATTTTTAGTCAGGTGGAAACTTGTTGTGATCTGATTATACTGTCTTAACCCTAGTCCTGCAATGGTGGTACATATACAACAGGTGACTCACTACTTAATCGTGCGACGGTGGTATGCATACATATCGACTGGCTCCATTGTGATACATGTATTTCTTGCCATTCGCTGGGACTTAAAATGGTTTATTCTCCCCAATTTTGTCAAGCTGTCGTTAAATGCTATCATAGCTGCAGCCCACTATATGATCTTTCAACACTCAATGGAAATATTAATTGGTAAGAGTATGAGATACCCCGTACCACTTAAAGATGAACTTCTATTTGACAGAATGGAAGAATAGAAATTAAAGGTCACATGGTCTACTCAAGTCCTCCCAAGTCCCTTGTAAGTCTGTAATCCAACATAAATAGTGTTGCTGAAGGGGAATATCAAATAGTTTTTGTTATTCCATTCTGGACAACAACTAGACATCTGCGACCACATGGCCCACTCAACAAGTTCTGCATTGACCAGCCGTCAAACTGTCGAGGGTAAAAGTGAGCTATAATTATGCATGCATGAAAGCTAAAGCAGTCTATGTGTCTATTCATTTGTATAGAGAGCTCATTTGTGCTCTCATTCTATGCCATTAATTGACCAGTTGTACATATTTCTTTGTAGCCACACGGTCAAATGCTGGTTCGTCTGATCTAAGAAGAATGATCAAAATCCACATGGCCAGAGGGGAGATAGCTTACAGTTTACATTGAGATTCTATAACATGAACCCCTTTATGAAATGGCTTTATCCATGGAGTTATGCTAGGGTTATGGATGAATGTGGAGCAGGATGATCTGTGTGTAGGGGGTGACAAACTTTACACCTCTATGTAATTGACATGTACTTGTAAGTATAACCCTTGTACCAGTGACTGGTTTCAAGTGTTATGTGTCAAAAAAGGGTGGAGTTAGGGGAGGGATTTGAGGAAACACATAGTCAGCCAGAGATCCGATATAGGCTTACATTGTGTCATTTGGAAGGCAGGGTGGAGTCAATGGTCATAAGTAAAAAATCAAACAAAGCACTAGTGCCGGGCGTCCAGATTGACAGGCAGGCAACTCGCCGCGACGAGTTCCACTCGCTCCATGGCTGGCTCGCAGATCTAAAGTTAATTTCCTTTTTTTGCTTTACACAGACAATCCCAATGCGGGTGAATAGCTTGGTTATTCTCATTCATACCTTATTGGTCATTGTGTGTTCCTCGTTTGAGATTCCCAAGAGCCATCTGTAGTATTTCTTCTCCACTGTGCATATCTCCGTTTTCAGCTATCTTATGGCTAAAAAGTTCTTTGAAATAAATTCAGATATAAGACTAAAGGGAATGTTTTCATCTTTGTGCTGTAAGATAACATATCAATCATACTTTACAGATTTTTTTAAAGAAAAGGCTGAGGAAGTTCAAGTACTTGGATATAAATTCAAGATTTGAGAAACATCGTAATTTGTCAGCAAATATTATATACTGTTTTAATGATTTAGCAAGAGAAATGCCTCCCCACTAGAGATAACGCAGTAACAAATGTAATCTGGGCCTTATGATTAACTTTTCATTTAATTTCTTCTGGTTCTCAGCTTTCATTCTTTGATACTGACATTCTCAGGTTCACCCAGAACTTTGGTGTTCTAGGAGTCCTTGATCGTCTGCATGGCACTGACAGTCAGTTCCGCAACTCAGTGGCCTATCAGCGTCATTTCTTGTTGCTCTCTGCCACACCAGTGACTCAGCAGATCCCAGAGCCCAACAAAAAGAAACCAGAATGAAAGGTTGACACGGTATTGGCCATTCTTGGACATGTGACTTATTGGCCTCTTTTTTAATTTTACTATCTGGGAAAAGGGTGTGATGCCTCAATAATTGTACAGTGTAATCAAAGACAGCTGGCGTTCTAGATCAACATTTTGTTTTTAGTAAAAGTTCATGTACAAGGAGCATTTTGATCATTTTCTTTGTAAGTTTTATAGACCAAGATATAGATCTGAATGGCACTGTTTGATAATATGCCATGAGCGTAGTATTATATACATATATGTACAGCACACAAACTGAGCTGATAAAAAATAAAATTGAAACTAATGACGTGTATGCTCATGTATTAGGGTTGCTATCACACATGCAGCTCCAACAAAATGAAAATTTACCTTTAGGTGTGCTGGTGGAAATGCTGTTTGAAAAATTAATTTATTTTGATCTTTATATTAATGCATTCAGCTCATGAACTAAACATCTAAAATCAAGACTAAAAACACAAGGTAAAAAAAGATGTCAGTACCATGCAGTTTTAGCATAAACAGAATGACAAGGCATTAAATATCAAGACTATTATTAACCTCCATCAGTATTCTTATTCATTTCATAATTGTCATAAACATGAGGTAAGCTTAATGAAATTTTAGACCCTTATAATGCAGGGTTGCATTCTTTATGACTTGGATGTTATCAGGATAGTTCATAGACAGTTTTATTTGTTGACTTTAAATTCGGCAGGTAATTTGATAATTTTTCAATGAGATTCATAACAGATGGCCATAAATAGAACTCTTTTTGCTTGATTTGCATTTCTCTCTTGAAGAATTGAAGGAGTGCAGCTTTGGGAGGGTATTGATATTCAAGAAACTGAACAGATCATTTTATCACATTCATGTCTTTTTGTCAAATGGAAATTAAACTGAGGTGTTATTTTATATTTGAATGATTATGGTTCGATTATCTGTCTCAGTTTTCTTTGATCTGGATCGGTAATGTCCCTTCTGGGAACGTGATGATCTTTACTTCTAAGGTTTATTTTCATAGTGAGAATTAGTAATTTTTTTTTTTTTTTGTCTATTATTATGATGGGTGTGGATCGTTTTGGGAGCAAGTATCACACAAAATTAACACTCAGGCAGATCATTTACATCAAAATTTTTAACAAAGTATGATTATGGTGGGCTGTATAAAAGCATTGATTTGTATTTTACAGTTTGCAGAGATTAAGCCTCTTAACTTGGAAATTACTCTTCTTTTATATTGAGATTTTTGTTTCTGTTTTTTTTTTTGTGTGTGTGTATATTTTTTGTTGTTTCTTTTTTTCAGTGTCCAAATTATTCTCTTGAAGATTGTAGATGTTTGTCGTCTCCTTTTTGGAGTTAAATGTTTGTAATGTTGTGAATATTTTATTTTCTTCCTTGCATGCTTTCCAATTTTCTGTAATTTTGTCTATAAAAGGTTATAAATCTGTTTTTATCCATTTGCTCTGAGCATATAGAACTTGATTTGAAATGATTATCACGAAGATCAACTGAAAATGAACCTCTGTTATTATTCATTTCATAATTGTCATAAACATGAGGTAAGCTTACTGAAATTTTCCTGTTGTGGTTTTTTGTTTTGTTTGATTTTTTGACAGAGGATTAACAGATTTTGAAAAAAAGTAGGGCTTAATAATTCAATGTCTGTAAAAGTTACTTGACTTGAGACGTTGCAGATTTGTCAGTCTAAGAATGAAAGCTTGGTTTTGTCATATTAAATTTCTTTTGATAAGGTTAAGTCAGTTGTGATATTGCATTTTCTGTTGATTCTAAAACTGCAATCTGAACCAAAACAAAAAAAATAAAAATGCCAAAGTTTTCCGTGTGAGTAAATTGAAATATTCTGTCATTATATACTGATGCATATGCCAGTTGTGATTACTGTGTGTAACTATAAGAGTGAATATTTTCTCTTTCAAAGACAAGCTTAAAGGTTGGTGGTGCTTCTCAGTATGATATATAATAGTGTTTTAATAATGCCGAAGCAATGCAGATTTTTATGCTTTTTTATGCAGATACAATTTTTTTCCCCCATATTCTTATGGCCCTGATATCAATGTGAATAATATATTTTTGAATATTTTTTTATAACATGCAGATTTTGTGAAAGCTGAACATTGATATTCTGAAAGTGGCATTTTTGCTGTTTGATATTGCAGAACATTGGATTTGTTTTTTTTTAATTTTCCCTTGCAATTTACAGGAGTAGAGACATGCAGTTGTGTGGGAACAGCATTTCATTATCAAATTTTTTGTCATTCTGATTTTTCTAATTTCACTTTTCTGGGTTTTTTTTGTTGTTGAAACTATTTCTATGGCTCTTTAAGTGTATAAATTATACTTCAGCACCTAGTGAAGCTAGGAATGTTCCAATATTTTGGATGAGAAAACAATTTCGGTACTTGAAGTCTTTCTTAACTATCATCCAGAAAAAAGGTAGCTGGATGAAGAGTGATGAAGTGATTTTAATCTGTAGTTTGTCTAAAATGTACATTTTTGTCAGAAAAAGATAGATAGTGGCTTTATGCTTTTAAGTATGTGGCAAGTTGTACACCTGATTTATGACATTTAAAAAATTGCACACTTCTGCTATTTTAAAATAGATTTTGAAATTTGCTTGTGCCCAGCAAGCAGCTTCTTCTGGTTTTCAAATCTCTTTAGATTTGCTATAGATGTCATGCCCGTGTAAACTTCAAATATCCTGCGGATTTCAAGCTTTGTTTTGTCAAGGACCATGCTATTTGACCGGTGATATATGTATAATATTCCAAATATTTCTCTCAGCTTGAAACTCCAAATTCTGGTGGTCCTCAGTATATTCATATGGGAAGCTGATGATTATTATTTTTAATTTTGCTCTTGTCTAGCAACTGAATATTTAGTATCTGTAATTGTATAAAATGGCCTGTCTAGGTTCAGTGCAGTTCAGTTTGTTCATCCCTTTTCGCATTCATACCATAATTTTAACCAATCTCAAAAAAAAAAAAACCAACAAATAAATAAATTTATATATATGAATATATCATGTCATAATTTCTCAAGCAGAAAAGATATTTTGTCATGGTTTTTTTAAAGGAATGATAATTTCAAATTTGGTCAAACTGGGAAATAGTGACTCAGGCTAGAGAGATTAAACACCAGCTTTCCTGGATTCCAGCATGAATGATATAATGAAAAAATGAGAGATGGTATGCTTATAGGTCACAATATGCTTTCATATGTGCATTTTAAGTGTTGTTGTGGACCTTCTCACCTCTCCATCCCTCCCATTCTGTTCTTTTTTTTTTTTTTTTTGCAACTTACTGGAATTTTCATTATTATTGGTAGTATTTTTTATTTGTCTTATGTATAATCTATCTGACATGACAGGCATTTCCATTTCTCATGCTGTGCATGTATTCAGATTCACTTATATGCCGAAGTGGCACTTGTAAAATGCAATGTAATATTCAGTGGCTGAGGATAGCAAAACACAGCCCAACTTGTCAGTCTGTTTAGATTCTGAATTTGGCATTGAAAACTGCCTGTCTCTTCATTTACTAGTTGGTTTTATATACCCCAGTAACCTTTTCTGCTAGTTAGGGTAGCTGATGATAGCAAAGATGTTTGTTACGTTAACAATAATGATTCTGATCATTAACTTCACATTTCTTATAACTTGATTTTTGTTAATTTTTTTACTTTAATTCAGCTGATTTAAAAAGTTATGCTTTAAAGACAAAATCGTGCTTAAAACAAAAGAAAAAAACAATATGTACTGTAAAGATACCTCGTGCTCATGGTAAATAACTGCATATTAATACTTTTTGCCAAACTTTTCTTATCAAGTAGATTGTGCAGACAGGGATATTAGGCGACCTTTTTAATTTTGTATATGTATGTAACTTAAACCATTAGTTTTCATTGTGTTGGGTTTTTATTTGTTGGCAGTTTACCCTGTAATAGACAATTTGATTCATGTTGAAAAAAACATATTAAGAAGAGACATGAAGGAAATACTTTACAAATGTTGAGTGATTCTAGATCATTCAGTTTAGAAGGTCTTTGTTTTTTCCTTATGAGACGTCTTGGTTTGTTACTGTATATCAAAATGATCTGAACGGTAACATATACATAGCTGAATTATACTGTATCAGTGTATGGAGATGAATCTAATGGTTTGAAATGTTTTGAAAAGCTGAAAGCATATTCTCAGGATCAAAGCTGCTTTTAAAAAATGACTGTTCTATTGCATTGATCTGACCATTTTTTTTTTTTTTTCCTACTAGGAAGAGCACAATTTATCTCCCTTATATACACATATTATAGATTTTCATGTACCAAGTTTAATCAACGATTATGACTGCTGTGCCTCTGGAGAAAATGTTTGGAAAAGCAGAAACCAGTTATTTTAGGAAAACATGTCTCTGAACTATATTAGCTAGAAGAGATAGATTGTTTGACATCTCCAATATTCTACAATCTCCAGAATACAATATGCTTTTGTTTGATTTGATTTGGCTCTCTCTAAATTGTTGGAATGGTTTAGAAAGAAAAAGAGATATCATTTGGTTTGAATTTGAAACTAAACATACAAATATAGTAATGAAATGTTTTGAAAGAAGTCCCTATTTCTTTATATTATTAGTTTTAAGTGATACAGTGTCCTAGTCAGCATGTAGCAAATTTTTAAATTACCTTTGTGATTTAATTTAAGCCATTGAAAGCTTACATCAGTTCTGTAAGAATTTTTCTCTCTTCATTTCATGCCTGTCCCTATCTTGGCTATCAGGTTTTCTTGTTTGGTTATCAGTGTGAAAAACAGTCTCTGTGGAATTACATGAAATATTAGATAATAGATAACAAAAAAATTTGAAGTGCCTCATTTGATGCTTTTCCCTCCTCATGTTTGTTTTCTTTGGACACCAAAGTGTGACATGTAAAATGACACTAGTGGTATTTTGTGTTTTTTTGGTCATATATTCTGAGTGGATTACTACTATTGTTATGTTTGAATATTGTGTAATTTGTTGTATGTCTTTATAGCTCATCAGTTTGTAAATGCAGCTTTAGAGAGAGCATCTTTGTTGTGGATTAGTCTTTTGTCTTTTCTTAGCTAATTTTATAGCTGTAGTTACATGTGCTTTGTAACCCCAGATCTGTTGTTATATTATATATGTCTTTTGTCTATATCAATATTGATCAATAGTGATATGTGAAACAAACCCAAAGTGGTAATTTATCTAGTCGTGTTAAAAAAACATTATCAATGCAACTACTGGATAGATTTTTTTTTGTTGTAATGAACCAAATGTGAGTCATCAGTCACAAGGGAGGATCCCTATATTTATCTGTAGCTGCTATATTCTGACCACAGGTTTTAGTAAAGACAGTACAGCAACAGATAATGGGTAGCAATATAGAGACAATGATCTGATCTCTAGTACTTGAAAGGTACATATATCTATATGTATATGCTGTAGTCTGACTACAGTTTTTAATAAAGACAGTGAATAGCAAGATACAATATATACAGAAAACAATATAAAACAGCAAGGTATGCCATGAACATTTCAAGTTTTAATATTTGAAGTGAAATAACTGTAAGTTTATATTCAGCAAGTAGTCTTTACAACATGTTTGCCAAGTGCTATAATAGCAGTACAAGATCACATTATCCTTCATGACTTAAAGTACACCGAAATTTGTCATAATTCTAGGCTTTGCGAGTAAGCCAGTCGCATGATTTTGTCCAGGAGGATGTTTTTGCCATTGCATAAAGGTCCAATTAAGTAAGAGAAGACAAGGTGTTTCACGTGAATCTTTTTGTTTATTTACTAACATTCCCATGCACTGAAACAGATACTGATCAAATTGTAAGAAATTTCTGTACCAAAGATCACCACACAATCAAAGGCTACTGTAAAAAAAAATTGCGGGCAGGTTTATGTCAGTGTTATGCATCAAACCAGATAAAAACTCACAAATTGTGTTTAGTTGATATTCCCTGATTTGTTTACTTAATCATTGTCTTAAAGCTGATATTGTTGGTAAAGGAATACATAATACATGTCTACACCATTGTATATATTGGTGAATATGTGTGCACTGTTTCTTTGGATTCTTAATTGATGTCCATAGATGTATTCAGGATAGCAAAACATTGGTCTACTGTCATTTGCCATCATTGGCATGATTGATATGGAAGCTATCTCTTAGCTTTCAGAATTCATGTGACAGAATTACTTGAGTATGACAGTATGATTAATACCCTTTTTTTTTTTAGCTTTGAAGATAATTTCGTCATTCAGAATCTTTGAGATTGTGTTTGCCGTGTATTTTGGCTAATGCCAAATATACTTACCCTGTATGCCACTGAATGTGACTTTCAGGAATGGGTCAAATGGGCTTCAACTAACAAAAAGTCCAAGTATAACATGACAAGGAAAAAGATAAATAAAAGTAAATGAAAGCATAGTTTCTTGTAAACATTTTACTAATAATAGCAGCTTAGTTCAAAAGCAAAATTTCATATGCATGATGTTTATTTATTAATTAGGTGACAGTAGGGAAAAATCATTTGGTGTATGTTTATTGTGCTTTGGTGTGTCATCCAAATAGAACCAACGCACTTACTGTGTCATAGGATTCACAGTGTTGTTAATCTGCACTTGCAATAGAGTGTGTAGTTTTGTGAAAACAAAGATTGTCGTATTTTAGTTTTGAATTGTTGCAAATGTGCACCAGAGCCTTTGTTTGTATTGTTTTGAATAAAGATTTATTACTCAACTTACTTGTAATGTCTTTATCGCCTTGAAGAGTCAAAGTTCTTTGTCATGATACTTTTTCCCCACCTCTCACTTTTCCCTCGTCCTAGCTGTCATCCACATATTTATGTACAATTTCACTCACATTTCTCATGTCATTGTATTTATGTTCTAGAGTATTATTCTGATTATCATAGATTTTAGGATATTTGAACAGTCTTTCACTGGTGCCAACATCTCATGCATCCATATATTCACAAACAAGCTAAACACTACAAAGCATTACAGCAATATAATACATGTACATGGGGTAGACTTACAGCAGCCTCCACTCACCACTAAAGTCATCCATCCATCCATCTATCCACTCATCATCCATCCACCCATCCCTTCATTCGTCCATCCATCCTCTATCCACCCATCATCCACCCATCCATTCATCCATCGATCCATCATCCATCCATCCATCCAGATAGCAGTATGAATGGATGGATGGTGAATGAATGGACGGGCGACCTAAAAATATATAGATTTTGGATATAGATGAGTGAACATCTATCAAAAGTTTATATTTTTGGACTGATGGATAGATGAATGGGTGGATGGACGTAACGGTGAATGGGAGGAATAATGGATTGCATTGATATATACATGTAGATGAAATAGGGAATGGTTGGGTGGATGATGAGTGGATAGATAGAGGATGGATGGATGGATGAATGAATGGATGGACGGAGGGATGGATGGAAGAACAGATAAATTAGTGGATGTTTGGGTAAGGCATAAAGTACGAATGTGCATATATGTATAGGCTAATGGACAGGTGGATGGATAAATGAAAAGGCAAGATAAATTAATGATACTATGGATATACGGACGGATATATGTATATAAATAAATGGCTCGATGAATAAGTGGGTCGCTGATTCATTGTTGATGAAGATATGGATAGATGGACAGATAGATGGACAGAGGGATGATTGGAAGGATGAATGATTGGGTTTTTTTGGCCAAAACGTGCCCGATCCATCGAGATCTAGCAGTAAGTTGATGGTTTTTGGAATGTTCACCAGGAACAAGGAAAGATATGTTGCAGCCCTTACAAGTTCAATTAATTGGACCGATAATTTCATAGTGGAAATCTGGATCTATCTGATCACATTCCTGCTCTCGATTTTGCAAGTCAACCCTGTCCTATTTTTTTTTATCAGATTTGATCTCTCCGTTAACGTAATCCACGAGGTTGATAACAGAAGCAATGGTTGATCTGTCTTACAGTCTTGACTGAGAAACTGTTCATAAACATCTCTCACTAATTTGCATCTAGTCCAGAATTGTGAAATTTTACTAAGGGATTGCACTATGAGGTAAGCAGACAACATAGTGGGGGTATAAATCTAGATGTTGACTTAGAGCTTATCATATTTTGTGTGGATTTTATGCTATGTAACAGACGGATGAGATATATTTCGAAGAGCACAAAAACACGGGGAGCCAAACTTGACAGTGACTCATTCGTTAGTCGTAGAAGAGAGACGATAAACTAGGTAGATCTGACCAACTGTTTTTGGCTGTTTTTTATTTTCTCTGTTCAGTTCAGAACAACTTGACAACAGACCCTGAGTGTTGCAGTAATAACTACAACAACAAGCACAGGACAAGAACAACACAAAAACAATAACAGAACGTCAGCCAAAATGAAAACGATGTTTTATTGCATTTTATGAACAAGTGACAGCAGTTAAATAGATTTGTTATTCTAGTCGCCGATTGAGCATAAGTTTTCATAAATACAGAGGGCAACAATTTTAATTCCATTATTACGGTTCCCTCATATATAACAATCATTCCAAATAGGTTAGACTTCCTGATTGTCTTTTCTCACTCTCTCTCTCTCCTCTCTCTCTCTCATATTACTTCATATTTACCAAGTTTGCATAATACATTCACACAGAGACAGAGCCATGGTACATTAGACTATTTTGTTCCCCAAAGAATAACTATCTCTTTTATCATATTGAGTTAATCTTCAGATATTTGTTGCAGTTCTTTGTACATAGAAAGAATATGGCCCGGATCTAGAGCATTCTGGCAGAGACAATGGGCAACTTTATATGACCTATTTGGTCAGGATGACTTCCTGATATCAGTACTTGGTAAGCTACTTGGTTTTAACAAACTTTATAATAAATTAATTAATAAATATTTCAAATGAGCTCTTGGTGAGGGCCCCGCATCAAATTACATATATTTCTTGCAATTTTCTGTTATCATTAATGTAATATGATAATTTATTAATATTGTCACATTTCAGACAGTTTTATCAAAACTTGTGATTCATTTTAGTCTTCTTTATTTTTTTGTGGTCTTCATCTTTATCATCTCATTAAATCTCAGTCATAAATTCTGTTGCCATTAAATTTTTAAAAATAAATATTGAACAAAACTGAACACAGGTTAATTAATTGTTAAGAACTTTTGATATGATAATGATGCTTTGGATATAATTAACATTCTTAATTTCCTTTTCACCCTTTAAAGATAGAGAAATACCTGCTGTGATGGCGTGAGTATTATTCTGAATCTTAACATCAGCATTCCTCATAACGCAGTTACTGAAATTTGTTGGGGTGGAATGATGGATAGTATTAAAGGATAGAAAATCTGTAATGAGTTGCTACTCTCTCTTGAGCGGATTTTACTAGTTGTGCAGAGAAGGAGACAAAAATTCAATACAAACTGGAGACAAGTAGGTAAGGAGTTGTGCTTTGGACCCGTTCTTTCATCTGTATAAGGAACCTGCTGGCTGCACTTGGAATAAACATACAGAACCAAGCCACATCTTTGTACATACACAAAATATTCCACTTTTCAGCTTCTTATATCCTGTGAAAATGAATTTAGAAAGAAATGCTTCTTCCATGCCATAATATTGTTTCTAATTTTATGGACAGTAATAGAAAAACGAGTTCAAGACAATTTTGTATACATGTATATTGAAACTGATCCATCAAATGAGGGAGATCACTAACATAGCATCTAATGACAGTCTTAAATTTTGAGCTTTTTGTCTCACTCTCATTATGTAACACATTTTTCAGTGTCAAACTTCAGCTATAGTCAAAGATACATTCTTGCCTCATCATCCAATAGAGCGATATACATGCAACTTAACTAATCTATAAGCGCTTTCATGAAGTAAGATGAGATTTTTTCCTGCTACCTTTTGGTATGGTGTACAATGACACACGCACTTTGTTTCCATTTCACAGGAACGTTCCTATTCACATTTGCTGTGTTCTGGGTCACCAACATATTCTTTATGATCCTGGATGTGACAGGATGGCCATCATATTTCCTGAGGTACAAAATTCAGCCAGATAAGAACCAACCGGTAAGTTGTATCTTTATGTTAAAATCTATATTTACCATGATTACCGTGAGGAAAGGAGATGTTTTCCTCTCTTCAGAATTTCCTCTCATCTTATGTAAACAAATATTATTTGTTTCAATCCACATTATAAGTGAAGATAATTCTTAGGTCATAAATGTTGTTAAGAGTATTGGTGAAATAAGGTGAAGTGGACATTTAATTAAAAGTGAGAGTATTTTCTCCTCAATTATCAGCATTTTTTTAAATTGATATTTGTACAAGTTAGCATCATCAACATTGGTCCTTTTGATGCACTGCCATTGCTAAAACTGTCAGGATGCGATGGGACAACATTGTTCATGACCTATGACATCAACAATGAGATAAAGAACATCAACAATGACAAAAATAATCACCACATTAACAATGCTGATAAACTTCAGCACATGATAGTACATCAGCAAGAACTATAAGAGATAACATTTGCTTCAAATGCTCTACGTGTTTTTTTTCTTTACCATTTTCATATCTTACCCAAACAAGTCTTAGTAAAACCACCAGGGTCATAATACATGTATTTTTTAAAAATATTTTAGCAAAGCTGAAAAGCATCCACTGTGTGCACAAATTAACATGTCAGCCAGAAAAAAAGAAGTATTTCTGTTCCAGTGTAATGAGAATATTACAACATTACATTCCTGTCTCAATCAATGAAACTGATACAGAATCCCTTGTGCAGAGTCCTGATTATATTCACAGGATAAATTATAACACCGCTTGTTCCTTGGAGTTGATACCTATGGTATGAAATGATATCTTTGGTTTCAGTGATTTGTGTGAATCATTATTGTCTTAACTGTTATCACATAATATCTTACTAATATAATATGTTTCCTGGCCAGTCAGAATGAGTTGTAAGTTGCTCAAATGAAACAGAGAAATCAGGGCTTAAATGTGATGAAGAAGATCTGATGTCACTGTTTTTCTATTTGCAGAAATTGAGAAAGCAATCATCTCTGAATAAAATTGCTCTTAAGAAAGATTATAAATTCATGTATATCAGGTTGTTGTGAGGTAAATATATAGATTTACATGGTAAAGTGTTAATTTTAGCTGACACTTCTCCTGCTTTCAGCCAATGCTGAGGGTCATTCCTTGTCTTTTCAATTGGCAATGTCTCTGACCACAGTCAGCCTAGCTCAAAACTTTTTTCACTACTTAAAGAGTTTGAGTTAAGGTTTTATGTGATGGTAGTAGCTCAGTTTGGTAGAAAATCGACATATAACTGACTTGACTGGCTGTTTATATATGTTTCAAAGATGATAAATAAAGCGTTAGTTATACTATTCTCTCTTGCCCTGTTAGCTACAACTGTCAGCATTGATGAAAGCAGCAAAAGTGGCATTGTTCAATCAGACTGCAGTGGGCATCCCACATATTCTGGCTCTGTATTATGCAATGAAATGGCGGGGCTGCTCATGTGCATCAGAAGATCTGCCAACAATCTCTAAGATTCTCTTGGACCTGCTTGTCTTCACTGTGTGTGAGGAGATTGGCTTCTATTATTCACATAGGTGACAAGTTGTAATTTACACTGTGGCAATATTTTTTTGTAAATGAAAAGTGTGTAACTTTAAAATCTCATTTACCCTTATTTCTATTAATCACTACTCAGGTAGTTCTACTTCAGTTTTAGGAAAGAATTTGGAGAAGTTAAAGGGAGAAGGAGAGGAGGGAGGGGAGGCGAAGAAGATGTGCCAAACAACAACTTGAGTTTTGTGTGGAATTTATATGTAATTGGCAGACATATATTAACTTGAATCCTTTGCATGCCATCCTGATTGTGTCTGGCCTCTTGAGCAGCATTCTGAAAATAAGGAATATGTCAGGTAAACAGCCAGATAAGATAGTTAGTGTTAAATTTTTCATGTTTAGAGTTAACAGAGTTACAGATGTCAGTGAAAAGGGACATGAGGGTATTTTGTTTTGGTGACAAAATTATTAGCTACAATTTCTTTCCCTTGAGATACAGTGCGTTCACATTCTAAGGTAACTCCTGTGGTCTGCATAAAATCCAATTATCTCACTGAATCCCTACTTTGACATCCCCTTCATCTGAGATTTATATCTTCACCAGGGTGAATATTGCAGTTGTGAAAGCCCAGAATCTATGATTTCTCTATAGATTGAAGGCTATTTCAGTGTTATATGAGATGTAGGTAAATTTACAGAAATAAGATTCTAGTGTTTATAAGGCCATGAGTAAATATTTATTGTTTATTAAATCTCCTCTCCATAGGCTGTTCCATCATCCTCTGTTGTATAAACACTTCCACAAACAACACCATGAATGGACAGCTCCTATTGGTGTTGTGGCAATCTACGCACATCCTTTGGAGCATGTCTTTGCCAATATGTTACCTCCCAGTCTGGGACCAGTTATCATGGGGTCCCATCTGTTCACTACCTGGCTCTTCTTTGGCATTGTGATTCACATCACTGTGGTCCATCACAGCGGATACCATTTGCCCTTTTTGTCCTCAGGAGAGGCACATGATTATCACCATTTGAAGTAGGTTTTTCTTTATTCAGCATGTTTATTGAATATAAATTTATGGTAACTTTTTGTTCCAAGAAAGCAGTTTTGAACAAACTCTTTATTTTTATCATGGTTTTTGTTTGAATAAAAGGTCCTCTTAATTTTTAATCAGGCTTTTTCCTGAAGGATTTTTGGTACCTTATTATGTAATGTGTTTTTGCATATGGCAGGCTGCTCTTTTAACACAAGTACTGAATTTGTTTGCATCATTATGTTGGTGCACAAAGCTTCATTGCTTGAAGGTGTTGACTGAAGTGCTAGACAAGGACAGCAAATTAAAAAATGTTCTTAAAGTTTGAAATTACTTCCTCCTTGCTTGTAACGTAGATTTAATAGAGACTGGATATGGTATGTCACTGTGAGGTTGTAAGGGTTTTCATGGGCAGACACAAGGATAAAATGCAAGCTTTTAGCATTAGTGCCATAGTCAGGCAGTAAAAACAAAACCAGTATATATGTTCTATATGTATGTTTACATTAATGAGATGTCGATGGTTTGTGGCATGTAGTGTCTGAGCAATGGGAAGTGAACGATGAAAGAATAAAGGTTGTATAAAAATATGTGCCAGATAGATTAAGAAAATATACATTTCAAAACAGAATGACAAAAAGAATAAAACAGATTAAAATAAACATATGTGGATAAAGATGACACGACAATAATATAGAAATTAATAAATAAAAAAAAAAAAGAGAAATTTGAAAAACATGAACTTAGAG
>JBCEWB010641498.1:42468-55014 GCA_039654565.1 Peronia peronii
TAAAGATGACACGACAATAATATAGAAATTAATAAATAAAAAAAAAAAAGAGAAATTTGAAAAACATGAACTTAGAGCTCAGGCATGAAAAACTTAGAGTCTGCCATTCCAAATTATGCCTGAACCCTATTAAAGCTTCACCCTGACACTATTGTGACCCACCTTTTTTTTCTTCCCTTCTTTGTAGTTTGTTTTGCAAATAGCACAAATCAAATTGCCAGAGCTGAGTTGGATAATCAGACACTTACACTGAAAGTATATAATAAGTAGCATTAGCATCTCTTTTTTCGACAAATAGCTAAATTGTATGACAATATTTAACTCTGTTTCCATTCCAGGTTTAATACAAACTATGGGGCTCTAGGGATTCTGGATCGTCTTCATGGAACTGATGCTCTTTTCTGTAATTCCATTGCATACAAGTGCCACTTTCGCTCCTTCTCCCTGGTCCCAGTGTCTCAGAGGGTGTCTGACTCGCTTCAGGAAAAATTCAGATAGATGTTCTTGGTATCGTCCGGATTCCATGAAGGCTGGCTGATTCATTAGCTACCACTCAACATTGTGTTCCCTTTATTGTATGTTTTCTGTCTAATTGCCCAGTCAGTCAAGTCCAGGCAATGTGCAAAACTACCATAGAAATTCAATTTGGTTTCAAGGTTCCTCACATTGTCTACAGCATGCCACTTCTAAGATAAAAAGCGTGACATAGATGGATAAATATGTATTTTTTATTAATGTTCAATTTTGTTGTTGCTATTATTGCTGTATATATAATGTAAAAAGAATGTGTTATATTTTATTTAATTTGGAGTTCCTTTTTTTTACCATCCCACTGTAAATTGGACATAGGTAAGAGAACTCTGTGATCATTCAACACCACTTTGTCCGTATGCATTTAGTTTTCTTGATGATTTAGTCATTTTGGATGACATATAATAATGACAGCGAATATTGTTGTTGCTCATTTTAAATGATATGAGAGATATGATCAAATGAAATAGCTCAGTGCTTATTTACTCACCAAGGAAGTAAATGTATATGTATAATTGTCTTTGGCTTTACCCTAAATTGTCTTGTTCATTGATTGACTAAGTAGCCAAATAGGTGAGTTAAATATTTTGACTCACATCCATGGCTATGATTCACAAATGTTTAGAGAACTATGAAACTGAGAGAACAGTTGGATTCATGAAATATTAGCCATGTTTCTTTCTTTTCTTTCTTTCCTTCTTTCTTTCTTTCTCTCTGTCTTTCTTTCTGCTTTTCTTATTTTTTTTCTTCTTTCTGTTTCATTTTATGACAAATGATAACCTCAAGTTACCATAACATAATCAAAATCAATTTAACATTTGGAATTTATTAGGACTAAAATCATATAGGATGAAAATGCATGAGCAAAGACACTGGAAAAGAAATTTTCATTCTTGCTATAGAATTGTGCCTATTGATGACTCAACATTCATTGCATAAGTGCAATGACATTGCCATTCACGATCAGAGAAAAAGGAAATAAGTGAGTGAATTTTTTTCATGAGGCATATGGATGTTGATTTCAGCCAAGGATAGTAAACTGGGATAACGCAAGAGTTAGAAATTGAGATTGGATGTTGTAAATAGCTATAGACCAATGAAAATTGTTTACTTGGAGATGAATAATAATGACACGAGTAGAAGAATATGTTCTGTTCTGTTTGATTTTTTTAAAAAAATGCAAAGCAAAAAAACAAATTGATGTCCATGATGCATATGTCAATGATGTGATTGTCACATATCTATTTTGCTTTTGATTAACTTGTAATGGTGGTAAATTTTTTATTTTAGATATGCAAACCATATGACAGAGATGAATATTGATTATCATGAATGTGGAAGTTATTTGACTGTTATAGACATAATTAAGCATATGTCTGTTATTGTAAACTGAGTGCAGAAATGATAACTGAATACCAAAATTTGAAGAGCACGACACCTGAAGGCCCTGATACAATAAATGCCTTATCTCTACATAATATATAATATTATGTTACATTGAGTTTTTATTTTTTAAAACATTATGATCTTGTTGTATAGAAGTGGTGGGCCTTTTCAGTTGTGTAGCAGAATTTTGTGAATTGAAAGGTTTTCAAATTGTTTTTTTTTAATAACTCATACCAAAATTCTGCAGAATTTGAGGTCAACTTAAATGAAATTTACCCTTTCTTATTTCTTGGCATAGATATAGTGTATGGTACATTAGAAGTATAGTTTGAAAGGCCTTCCAGTTTTTTTTGTTTCTACTATGTCAAGCTTATGGTTTGTCACCTGCAACCTTTGATTTATCAATGGAATTCTAGCTAGGCCTAGTGGTGTCACCCTAGTGGTGTCAAGATAAACTCACGGCAAATGCAGATTTCTTTAACAATCTTTAGCCATGTTCAAGAATAGACAGTTCAGGTCTGAAAGCAGTTTAAGTCGAGTACTTTCCTACCATAGGGTGTACTTTCATAAAAGTGATTTCAGTGCTAAATATATTGAGCTAGCCTTTAAGCAGATCAACTTATTGATACATCTTGAATTAAACAAGCTCTTGACCAGGATTATTGCGTAATTAAGAAAATTGTATGACTGTTTGCTGTGATGTGATGAAAATTGGAAATATTATATTATTGAATGAAATGTGCAGAAAAGCTAAAAAAAATGATATATATATATATGTGCATATAAATGAATGTTTAATGATAGTGGTGGAAATGAAATTTTTTGTGTTATTCAATGCACCATTCTGAAATCAATTCTGGTTTGAAAAAAAGTATTTTAGTTTCAGTAGATTAAATGTATCAAATCTGTGCTTCCTCGTTAACACACTGGAAAAATTGTGTCCTCTTTCCAAGGATTTGAGATTTATAGTCACTGTGATTCTATTTTGTAATGGGTGATGCTAAGAAAGACAAATGATGTAGGAAATTGAGACAAAAATTGCTCCATGTTGAACAATTGAAGAGTTTGACTGCAAAATGCATAGTGTGCCATTTTTAAAATTCTCAAGGTACAAGCATAAGATAGTACCTTGTTGAGAGTTATATGACAGATTCAAACAGTACTTCACAAATTATGAGAAGCCCAATAGTAACAAACCTATAGTTTCGTATGATTAGCAAAACATGTTTTTTTGCAACAAAAAAAATCATGTTTTCTTCAAAACAAGAATTTATCTCTTTCTGTGATCAAACCTTTCAGTTTATATACACGTACAGTGGTGCTTTGATTTATGAGGGTAATTCGTTCCTCATAACTTAATTTGCTTACATATCAAATCAATTTTGCCCACTGAAATTAATGGTTATGTCATTAATCCATTCCAACCCCCCTTACCCCCTTTAAAAAATGCACACTAATTTTTGTTTTGATACATGTTTTTAAATAAGAAAATTGTATTGATAACCAACAAATATTACATAAAAACATATTAAAAGAAGGTGTGGAGAGATAAACTGGTTTTATAAAGTATATCTACCTTCGAGATCAGACCACCAAAGCTTAATTGCTACGTTTTTCACTTTCGCCACACTTTCATTTTCATTTCAGGATGTTTCAATAAAAACCTGTGGCTTGTCTGAGGCTTGCTCATACCTTGGATTTTGGCTCACAATTCAAGGCAAAAAAATCGACCCAGTGATGATTTGTATCTCGGAAATCTCATAAGTTGGTTAACTCTTAAGCGAAGGTACCACTGTACCTGGTACAACAAAGTTTGACCTCAATAAAATATATACAATGTATCAAACTGTATAAAAGCAGTTAGGGAAGGCAGTGGTAGTTTGTCATTTTTTTTTGGTTTATTTTTATTTGTATGGATACAGATGTTTGTATATAAAATCTTGAAATCTTTAATTCAGCATCAAAATATTTGTCTTTGCTAAATCCAGAAGGAATTTTTTAGAGTGCTGAGGACGCTATGATTGACAGGTAGACACTTTTTTGTTCCACCATGTTATTCCCACCCCCTAGACTGTATTGTTATTATACTGTCATCTTTAGAAAAGCCAACATCAAATAAAAATGCAAACACAAAAAGAAAAGCAATTGTAAACTGCAACAATAACAGGTCAAAAAAGAGAGAGAGAGAGGAGGGGGAAAAGTAATAATCAATGAGACACAACAGGTCTCCTTTCTAAAATTTACACATGACGAATACAGTGAAAACAAAGTCAATGCTTGAAGTAAGCACACCATTTATTCATCATACATTATTATCATGAATAATTAATGCAGTAGTATTTATATGGGAAACAGTCATGATGAATTTTATACCTGTGGTTAAATAAATGTGAACCGTTGACAATGTGGTGCTCAGTGTTCAAAATGAACTTTTAAAACAATGGATTCTCAAACACTTTTTGCTCACAAACTTCAGTAAAACGAAAACCAAGAACTTGTGTACTCGTCCTCAAGTGAGCGGTCGATCATTTACAATATAAGTGGAGAAGGGGGAAAAGTTAGTATGCCATCTCCACAAACTGTAAACTGTCATATGAACAAACCGGTTTTTAAAATCTAGCTACTTTTTCACATACCATGACCATATCTTTCCATAGACAGCAAAAATTTTATTTGTCAATGATGTAGCAAAACATTTAAGAATATTTACACATTACAGTAAGAAATATAAATTGAGTGCTTAGGTGTTATCATATTGTCTGTACACAAATGTCCACTCCAAGGAAAAGCTATATATAAATTATGTGAATCACATTTAACATTCACAGGTAATGTTGCAAATAAAGGACTGTGTTGCAAATAAAGGACCAGTCTGTCAACAAAATCACAACTCTCTCACATGGAAACATTATCACGTATACATATCTTTCTCAATATAATTAAATATTACCAATCACACTCCTACAAAACATGTTTTCCCAGAACGGCTGCATAGGTATCAAAATGAAATCTTCAAGGTCATTCTCTACTTCCAAATGATTGAAACAAAAGTCAGAAAGAGAAATATGAGTGTGAGCTGGTTGTGGAAATAAAGTTCTCAGGAACTAATAGTTCAGTCTTTACAATCTTGATGCATGTATAACTGCCGCCGTCCCCAAAAGAAAAAAAAAGTGTCAGACATCCCAAAATCTTAATTTTGACCTCTTAGAGCAGATAAATCATACATACTTTTTCTTCGTTTGATTTTCACAATTGCTGTAAGAAATGAATTCTAATTTCTATACCATAAAAACAATATCACTTTGCTCTAATCAGACATTACATGATATATGTCTCTCCTTTCACTGATTACCCTAGCTCTTCCCAAATCTCTTGCACACTTGTTCTCTACACTCATATCACTTCATGTTTTTAGCGATTCTTTCGTTAGCAATAGAAAACAGAATACAGCCATAATTCATACTTTAACAATTCAGAACATTCTTTGCTCACACTGGCACTGATATTATCAGCCTGCTTCTCAGTATTATTACTTTTCGATCACGCCACAATCTTCCACACAAATTTCAAAGCAAAAAAAAAAAAAAAAGAGAATCATAGCACAACCATGACTATCACTTCCATCTTCCAAAAACTGGAAACCATTTGTAAAAAAATAGTTATTTGTGAGGACAATGACATCAATCTTTATACATAAATGTACAGAAATAAAAAACAGCCTCATCACTGTATGAAACATAAATGTGAACAGAACTGTGGTAAATTATTCTGGGAGAGGATGGGAGCCAATGGCTAAGTGAGGGATGTACATGGTGGTGTTCTTTTACTAAGGAACAATTTCAATGAATTGAATAACTTTTCACCTCCTTCACAGTGTACTGTTGTATGTTTGCTGACAACATTTAAGCAACTTTTGATTCATTTATGCATTCCTCATTCCTATGAACCATCTTTAGTATGAGGATCTAGGAATATATTTTTCATCAGAGCAGGGTGATTTTTGTTTGGAGTCAGCTTATTTACAACTCCTTCATCAAAGAGACATTTATCCCAAGATGTAACTATAACTGAGCAAGATCTACACATATGTCCCTTTGTTTAAACACAAAAACATCTTAAAAATTATAAAACACAGAAATTCTCTTTCCTTCTCACTTTCTATCTCTCACATGCACTCAACATTTTTCCTATTTAATGCTATTTACTACAGGAAGGTCACTAGTAATGTTGACAGATAACGTGAATTACAACTGAGAAGACATAAAAAGTTGTTTGTTACTCACTAACTTAAAGAGAAATCACTCAGTCACTATGCTTGCATTCTGCTTGGAACTCCAAAGACAGGTTTTGAACATCATACTGTAGTTATTGTTGAATAAAGAGAGTCTTTGGTTTTGATGGATGCCTTACACAGGGCAGCTGTTGGAACTGATTATTTTCTTCTAAATACATGTTATTATTTGCTTATCGAAAACTGTGTTGACAAGCTGTTTTGCCAGATCCAGGTTTCAAATCCTACCGGGACATTCTATGATGGTTTACAATATTTATCAATATGTCACTGTGAAATATTGAAGAACCACTTAGAACATTATTTCTGTAATGATCTGATTCAAGTGAACTGCATTTCAGTGGAAAGTATCTTGCGCAAACAGCTTGCACTCAGGTTCAGATATTAAACCCGAACATTCAATGTCAGAGCATCACGAAAAACTGCTTTGTGGGGGTTCTCACTCTGTTCCCTATGAGACGGCCTGTTCAGGTATACTTTTCTTGAGTTCCACAATTTGCTCTCCACCCAGCGTGATCTTGTCGTCCAGTTCTTGCAGCTCAATGGTCAGCTTGGACTTCATCCTGATGTAGTGGCTGTAATCCTCAAACTCATCTCTCTCCAGTCTCTCACGCAAGACACCCGACAGCTGTTCACTGCGTTTGTCAATATCTTCCTTCAGTTTCTTTGCATCTTCTCGTTTCTCATATAATCTCTCTCGTTTGTCCATGGTCATTTTCTGGCGGATGAAAAGATTTATTTATTATTACAGATTCCATGTATCTCTTGAAAACACAAAAATGGTGAATTCATTTTTTAAAAAAAATTCCACATAATTATATACAAGATAACTGCCTGAAGCCATGAAAAAAAAAAAAAAACTTTCCCTGAAAATTACATGCCCTTATAGTCACAGATTTCATAATCAGTGATCAATTTGAGGTTTTGCTTTATGATGGTGGTCACATTCACAAAAAGTAACAATTATTTAACAGCCTTTATTTTGTTTCATTAAATTAAAGCTTCAATATTGTCTGCCATATCAACATTACACATGTATTTTAAGCCTCCTTTCCACATAATAGAATTTGTCAATCTTGTCAAAACCGCTAAATAAAACTGACTTGCACCATTATGAATAAGCCATACATTATCATTCTGCTTGGTTTTCTCATGAATGATAGGTTTGTCCCCAACCTAAATCCTGCTTGACCAATTCTCCAACCCGGTATCAGTTACAAATAAAATTTGGCACGCAGATTTTGCATTTCTAAATGGCATAAAACAATATAATTGTACATTTTATTCTTTATTCATGATTTACTACTTGAAGATCTTCATTTGTGCAGCGTCTTGATTCTTCCTCAATGTATATCATTGCTTGTTCACTGAACTGACATGATCGGTCAACAAACATGGATTAGTTTTTTGTAGCTTATGAAAATTTACAGTAATAGCATCATAAGTGAATGGCGCCATTTTCATATGCATAAAGACCGAGATGCATGACTAGCGACTGCCATAAAACTTGCCTATTTTTGTGGGCCATGTTTTCAAGTGTATCAGAAGAAGAAGACAGATATCTGACAAATTTATGATCTGCTCCAGCAGATGAGTCATAATGGCTATTCAGTTACAATGTGCAACAGAAGCTCTTTGTACATCTCTACATTTAAGATGCTTTAACTGAATCCTCCTCAAACATAACTCTTACCAATCCCTTTTTTTTTTTATACTTTCACTGAGAAGATAAAATGCTTCTATTTCGAGGAGTAAACTACCTCACATAATAATCATATTATGTTCTCTGAAAACATGTAAATGCTGTGGGCAGGGAGATAATTCTGGCTGTTGGGAGGATCTAAATGAAATATAGGTGACATAAAACATTATCTTCTTGTGATAGTGAACCCTCTAATATAAAGATGATGTAAACATAGATGTAGAATCTCGTTTTTATAAAAGAAAAAGAAGATGTATTCACAACATTTATTTCACAAAAAACTTCAAATGATTAAGATCAATATTCATAATTAATTAAAAAAAACCCACAATTCCCAGAATAGCCCTGCATATTTGCCAACAAAGGGAGATCCCTCACGATCTGTATGCTTGAAACAGCATTATTTTTGCAATACATAATATAATTATTAAGTTACAAAATAATAACACAGCTATGATAGCATTTCAGAATATTGCTGTGTGCGCTCATGGTGTAGACAACTTGGCTCATGTTAGGTGACAAAAACAACAACCCACCTTTATTCTAGGATCAGCATTTGGAGCCAGTGCCTGCAAGGCATTCTCTGCTCTAGCCAGCTGACCAGACAGATTGAGCAAAAGACGAACAATTTTCTCCAGATCATCAATGAATGTGCTGAACTTATCCTTCTCACTCTGAGTCTGACATTTGGACTCCACCAATGCACAAACCTATGGATAGGAAAGACATGTATGTAGTCCAGACAGAGGCACAAATAGATATCATTCACTGGGCACTGATTATTATGTTAGTTGACCTACTGCTGTTTAGAGCACTCTGTGTTGTTTGTTGTGTGAGGCATTTTGACGTGATCGCTCTCGTTAGAAAAAAAAGGAATTTAAAATTATGTTTTTGCCTTTCATCTCATCCTTTCAGTATCTATCATGTGAGGTCTGTACATTGCAAGTAAGTATGTGTATTTGTTTGTGCTCAATTATATTCACAATATTTTATAAAAAATAATTAAAAATAACTTGGAAATGATTTCAAACAAAAGTAATATTAATATAATTTTCATTATGATTCATTTTCATATTCTACATTTCTTCTTATATAACGCATCACGTTTATACCAAATGTGCTTCCCTGAACAAACAAAAGAGTATTCATGGCTGTAGACTGACCTGAGAGCCCAGTGTGTTATTCTCAGCAATCTCCTGCTGCAGAACAACCTTGGCTTCTTTCAGGATCTCCAGCTTTTTGTGTAGTTTCTCCAGTAACTCCTCCTGGAGAGATAAAGAAGAAAACAGTAATGACCAGCCATCGCTTCACACTCTTCTCTAGAATTTTTAAGTCTTTGTTAAAAAAAAACAAAACGTCAAAGGTCAGTAACCAAATATTAAAATCGATAAATGTTAAAGGATCATGGCAATAAAGTACTGAAAATTTATGACTAACTTTAAAAAAAATAATAACAAATAAATAAAACAAACAAACCAAAATGACAAAAATAAATCAATAACAAGGAAAAACAAAAAAGAAACAAAACGAAACAATGAAAAAAAAAACACCCCAAAAAACTGATATTGTAAAAGACGAACATAGATATTTAAGACGTGTCTTTGTTAGAAACAATGTTCCCATAGTTCCCTGCTGAATTGTTGAGCTCAGGTAATAAAAGGTATCATACACAATGTACCTTTTGTTTCATCAGAGCAGTGCTGTCATTGATATCTTTGGTCATGTCCTTGGTGACCTCCTCATTCTTCCTCAGCTCCATCTCCACCATGGCCTTAGAGGGCGACACCCAGTACTCCTTGGGCAGAGAGCTCCTGTATTAGAGGAACAATTCAGGTTATGAATAAATATACGGTATGAAGGGTAACAAGGGACACTACTTTATCAAGTACAACATAACAAACACAACTACGGTATTATTATTATATCATGTGAAATAAAAAAAGAAAAACATGAGACAATATAATCCTGTCTTATTTAAGTGTGATGGTAAACAGGAATGGTGGGAGGTAGAGAATACCTCTTGCTCCTTGATCTAAGGAAGATCGTAAGAGATAGTACAATACATAATACTAAAACGACATGAATATCTATTCCAAATCAGTCAATGGACTAGACAGAATCTTCGACAAAGATTTCTTGTATACGGGCCACAGAATTCAGGGAGAGAAGTGATCGGAAATCCAACAGAATCATTTCTGAACAGGTGAAGTTTGAAAAGTAAAAATTTTCGACTGTTTTCAATAATTTTTGCCATGTCATTTTGATTTTTGTTTCTCATGTAGGCATATTTTTTGACTGAATAAAATTTTTAAAACCAATCTTTCACCCACAAACACAATCATTTGGAGTTGTTCTTTCTCAGGGTTTGTCCACCATTTACTCCCTTCTTCATAACTTGTCTTGAAGGCAAACTATTTCTGCCCAAAAATCTTTTTGCTCATATTGTAGGTATCACTCAAGCTATTTTATAAATAAACTTCAAACAGAGCCATACAGTTATGTCTAGGGAGAAGAGATCTCTTTGAAAGTTAAGGCAGACATCTCCACACATGTGGCCAAAACTCAGAAGCTTTTCTTCTTTCTCAAAAATGTGTTCTCTATTTGTTCTGTATTTGATGGCGTTATATTTACATTGCCCATTCAAAGATAGTGCCTACACTTGTTGAGGAAAGGATCTGTACCAAAGCTGCTTCTGATTGTGTGAGATGTAGGATATTCTACAATCAAAACAGTGAAGTCCATCTCAGTTCCAAACCCACATTTGGAACACTGTTTGGATACTTCTATTGTACAATATACAAAATACAAAACAGAAAAGCATATGGAAGGAGAAAAGGGGAAACATCAGGAGATACTGAAAGAAAAAAAAAAGTACAGATGTGTGTCTCTTATTACAAATGCATGCTCATTCACATTTTGTATGCTTAACAAAAAAGAATAGTCTTACATCAAAATTGAAAAAAAAAAGGGAGTATTTAAAACATCAATGATCAACAAAAACAGGAGCACCAATAAAAACAAAGATTAAACAACAAATAGCATACACACTCACATTATAAACAATAACAAATTCCAAACTATAAACTTATGATGAATGTCATTGCTGAGTATTTAGCACTAGACCTCTCTTCTTCATTCATAAATCTATGTTATCTCCCCATACTGCCTTCTTTTTCAACTGTATCTGCTCTGTTTAAGCCAGCAGGATAAATCATAGAGAAATTCCTATAAGCAATATAGAAATACTGAAGAAATATAGGTAAGGGTTCAATTCTACTGAAGAAATATAAGTAAAGGTTCAATTCCTTGGAAGAAATGTAAGTAAAGGTTCAATTCTAAAGAAATATAAGTAAAGGTTCCATTCCTTGGAAGAAATGTAAGTAAAGGTTCAATTCTAAAGGAATATAAGTAAAGGTTCAATTCTACTGAAGAAATATTACTAGTAAAGGTTCAATTCTACTCAAGAAATATAAATGAAGGTTCAAATCTCCTGAAGAAATAAACTCCCGGGACAACATATGCAAGCTGAGTCCATGTAGTCAATTATTCACAATGATCTGTTTCAGCCTGACTGACCAGTTTTCCCTCGGGTTCCTTTAGTATCTACACCCGCCCAATACTGAAATTCCTTCCTCTCCCATCTCCCATGTACGACTGTGTACGAGCAAACTTAATTTTCCCATCGGATTCTATAATGACCTATGGGGACTGGCACGGTCTCGCATCTCCGACATGAATATTTATGATCTCATTATTATTCAGTTCCAGTGATAACGTATTGGATAAGACATGGCAAACTACAGGGTCTCTCGTCAAATGCATATTGTGTATTCCTGAGTTCCTCTCACCATTTTGAGGTGATCACAGAGAGCTAAATAGTGGAAATAGCCAAGGTAAGATCGCATGATAAAAGAACCGTCATTATCTGCTTGCGGGAGCTATTCACGTTGTCTTTTATTTTATGCCTTTCAGCGAACTAAGGACGGGCATCTCGACGGATTGCTGAAGTCAATCATGTCCTTCGCAAACTCTTTTGCAAATTTGTATCGAGCCAATCAGCAACAGGGATTTGAAACCCATTGCCGTGGAAACTTCAGGACTTTGAGGCTTACTTGGCCTTGATTACAAATTTCATACAGCTTTGATATAATACGGATTGGGCTGATATCGTAAACGAACTGCTACTGGGCAGGCCCATTATACGTGAGATGTGAGTGATATCACAAAGTCGATAGAGATTACTTCCCAGCAACCAGATTTGCTAACACACAACAATGCTGTATAATCCATGCCTTTGCTTCCGAAATCGAAAATCTACTAGATATAGATCTATCTATTTTGTAATTGCAGAAAGACATCGAAAACATGAGTACGTATAAAGACTGTCACCACGACTTGGAAATACAGGCGGATATAGATAGATGGCCATGAGTACAAACACAATAACACACAAAACAGCCAGGCAAACACAGGCAAATCGAATAACTAACAGATTGAACTGACACAGCACAGACAGATAGGCAGTTGGACAGACAGGCGGTCAGACAGACAAAATTTAAACAAACAGATAGATAGATAGATAGATAGATAGATAGATAGATAGATAGATAGATAGATAGATAGATAGATAGATAGA
>JBCEWB010641499.1:0-13584 GCA_039654565.1 Peronia peronii
TGAGTGAGTGAGTGAGTGAGTGAGTGAGTGAGTGAGTGAGTGAGTGAGTGAGTGAGTGAGTGAGTGAGTGAGTTAGAAGAGTAAGAGAATGAGCAGTTGAGCACGAGAGCTAATAAAGATCGGGACCTCGATCGAGCTTGACTTTATATGTATCGAGCGTTGAGATGTCGGACAAAAGAGGAAAAGAGAGAGAAAGAGGGCGAGAGGGGAGAGATGTATCACATTGTCTCTCCATAATGGCAACATACTGAACGGCGGGAAAGATGCAAACAAATGAAAATACGACATAGGAATGTTCATCATTGCAATGATTCGATCTGATCTCACGCCGATAAGACTTCACCAGTGAGCACATTGCCTACGTATGTGTCAGGTCTGCCTGTTGATAAGAGCTATCTGCCTGCATTGGACAGGAGCACACACAGCGAGTGAGTGAGCAAAGTAACAGGGCAGACAACCCTAGCGAGATGAACGGGAAAGGTGTGAGCTAGCGATAAACATCTCTCTTGCTGAGAGCCTGGGTTCATATGAATGTACGAGATCTAGATCAGCTACATTTTTATGAGAAGAATAGCTGTGGGGCTGAACGATATTATTTTATGAACCAACTATTATCTCACGAGTTTTTGTTTCTTGGGAACGAATTCCCCATCGCACGTCTAATAACTTGTTCACAGGAAAGCACTGTTCATATCTGAAATATTACCTACATGGAGAAAAAAAAACAAAACAAAACTGTTTTTAACTCTCTCATCGTTTATCTGCATCTCTGTCACACTGGGGCATGCAGTCGCTGACACCTCGTAGACGGTAAAACTACTTTACTATTGTTTCTAGTTGTCTCCATTCTGCGTCCCTACTGCACTGAGGTCAGATCGAATATACTTGAGATCTCTAAACATATACTAATTTATGAATATGATAAGAACTCGAGATAACCGCCTCCAGGTGGTTGAAGACGTTTATAGAACGCAACGTATCATAAGGACGTGATAGCACTGTCAAATCGATAATTTTCACTCTACTAAATTCAATGAAGTTGACAAATGCGCCCATCCATAATTTGCCAGCCATTGGTGTGACTGTCTTCGCTTCCATCTTGACTACTGCAGCACCCATGACTTGAAAAGTCTGAAGGTTTAACTCAATCCTTCAGATGTGAAAACTGATCTTTCTATTCGTGGCCAGTCAGGTCTTTCTCTCTAACAAGTCTCAGTTTCTAAACACTAAAGGTATTACGGTGTTAATAAAAAAGACTTGACACTAAACAAATTCATATCCCAAGTTCTTACACCACCCTCCCCCCAAAAAACCCCTCTTTCATAGGACTTAGCTACATTTGCGGGTAACAATGACCATTCTTAACAAAGCATTTTCTCGTTCAAATGATTATAGTCCTGTTTCTATCTAGCTACGTTTCGGATTATAATGATCATTCCAAACAAAACTCATATGACGATATACATGTAATCCTTTGTTTTTGTTTGTTTGTTTGTTTGTTTGCTAATTACCTGGTTACGTTTTGCGCAATAATGAGTATTTTCTCGCTCCAACTTTAAAGTGGTGGTTTGTGTGTGTCGGTGTATGTTATGTGTTGTGTGTATGCGTGGTTTGTGTCTCTGTGTATGTGTGTTTAGACATAGCTACGTTTAGGGAAACATGATTATGTTGCTAAAGCATTTTCTCGCTCAAATGATCTAGTCCTGTCATGTTCTCTACTTTCTCAATTGGACATTTTTTTTTTACACGCCTCCACTGTCCCCTTGGATACAGCATGACACGAGATAGCCCTCACTTCCTGATTGGCCAACTTCTCGCTCTGACAGGTTTACACTCACGCTCACACACTCCTATGTATTTATATAAATATCCCTATAATAACAGCAGCTGTCTTGCTCACCAGCTGACACACGCATGGTATCACACAGTCCACGTTGCATGCCACATGTTTATACAAAGAGATCACACTTCAGTTATATTACTGTTGTGTTCAGATGAATTTTTGTAAAGCGTTCGTTTTGCTCGGGTCATGGTATGCCAGATGCGGGAGTGTAGAAAATTAAGTAGGCAGCAGTAGGAGAGATCGACAGTAAACTATCTCGTGGAAGCCAGGTAAAAAGGAACAAATGGATCCAATACAGGACGGAAGACAGAATAACAAAGTAATGAAATCATGAATAAAATGACGCGACTGGATATGACACAATAGTGATGCTGCAGTATCATGCGTGCAAACAAAATCGAGATTCGAAATTAGAATGCCTGTACATTTTTTTCGTCACTGAGCACATTAATCTTTTATCATTAATTGTTTGTTATTTATACCACGGTCCTATTGACTATCGACAGTCTTTGCCTTATTGCCAAGATATTTATGTAAACAGACAATAGTGGGGCGGAGACCCAGGTGTTTCCCAAAATCCAGCACTCCACAAATTTTTAGCACAGTTGTATACGTATTGTTTGACTTGTTTTCATATTAATGCGTTTGACTTATTTGCCAACTTTACTGACAATCTGTCTCAATGTTCCAGACACTTCTGCAAAATAAGGAAAAGAATTCTGGTGGCTTTTCATGAATATGGGCTAGACAATAACTATGATGCTTACCTTGTCCAAGACGCTGGCTTGGGGGCGGGGAACGGAGTGGATGGCAAAGACAAACTCAAGGACACGGGAGTCTTCACTCTCTCTCGCTCCCTCTCTCGCTCTCGCTCTCTGTCTCGATGGTGCTGGCTGTGGTGGTGCGAATGATGACCACCGGAAATACTGCTGGTGCTGCTGCTACCCTCCTTGGCTTTCGCTCGTTCCAAAAGGTCTTTGCTAGCACTACTACTACCGCTGCTACTATTTCCAGCTGAGCCCAAGCTCTCCGGTTTAATGCTGGTCGGCTTAGCAGGCGGGTAGGGCGGCGTGAACTTTTTGGCAGGATCAGAAGACGAGGAGGAGGAAGCCGCTGCTGCTGCAGGTGATGCTGGTGGTAATAATCCCGACGGTGGTGTCCGACATGGTCGTTTGGCTGGATGCAAGAGACTTCCTGGGCTGGGGACGCGACTGCTGCCGCTACCACTTCCACTGGCGTTAGTGCTGTGGTAATGATGGTGATGCTGGGGATATGGGCTTTGACTGACTTTATTCAAGGACGTCGACGACGCTGTTGATGGTGCTGCTGGTGATGGCGAAGAATGGTGATGATGGTGATGGCCGCTACTGCTACTACCACTTCCACCGCCGCTGCTGCTGTGCCGGTGATGATGGTGGTGGTGGTGATGATGATGATGGCCTGGTGTCAATGGCGATGGTGCTGCAGCAGTAGTTGTGGATAGCGGAGGGAGCGGTAGTGCTGAGCTGGCTGACGTCTGAGACCCTCCACTGGAGCATTGCGGGTCTGTCTTGGACTCACTGCTCAGAGGTCCAGCGCCGGCGCCGACGGCAGGATGATGGCTGAGGACCGGCTCTGGTCGTATCAATGACGGGTAGTTGGCGAAGGGTGACGGGTACCCGGAACCCGGGGGCTGACTAAATGGGAAGTGGCTATTCACGGGGGATAAATGCGGCGGGGGCAGGGGCGATGGGTGGCTCAGGTTCCCTGGGCCATTGTGCAGATGGTGCGGAAGTAAAGTCTCTGGGGTAGCTGAAGGAAGATGGTGATGCTGTGGAGCGGAGGAGGTGAGGTGATGGGGGCTGGAACCGCCGCCTTTGCCGCTACTACTTGATATATGGCTGGACTTGTGGGCTTTGGAATACTGAAGCGATCGGGCACAACTAGCGTTGTCACCCACCAAGTTACTGTGGTGATGGTGATGGTGGTTTGCTGATTGTTGCTGCTGCTGGAGAGAATTCGGCGACAACGTTCTTTGATTAAGTTGGTAGTTTGGCGGATGAGGGGCCGAGCCGCCTGAGGAGGCGAGATGCTGTGGCGATGACTTCAAGCCCGGGTGATGGTCGGGTAAATAGGGCGTCGGGTGTATCACAGACTGGGTGGGGAGTGCCGCGGAGGTGACGGCGGTGGTAGTGGCGGTGGTGAGGGAATCGGTAAAACCAGGCCGGCTGGTGCTGCTGGTGGTGGTGGTCGGGGTAGTGGTACCGCTGGCGATGGGCACGTGGTGCTGATGGTGCAGCGGAGAAGGTGAGAGATTGGAGGGACCGCCTATCCCGTTGCAGAGCGGGGTAGGAGTGGAGGAGGTGGACGGGGGCGGGGTGGGAGCGGTCAAGGCCACGCAAGGGTTACCGTGACCATTGCTGGGCAGATCTGGGGATAAGGTAAGATAAAATAAGATCATATACGATAAAAGATACGAACTTTGTCCTGCAGAAAAAAAAAAAAATCCTTTCACAGTATGAGACATAACAGACATGTAAGATACACGGACATATACCGGCAGAAATCTTTCAATGTCATAATTTACATCAGAACAAAGCAGACTCCAAGAACAGCAACAACTTGAAAAGAATGTCTCTGGTATCAGAAGTGAATCAAGACAATCTCTTGATTACTTCTTACTTCTTATCTGTATCCTCACAAATTCTTTCGGATAATTTCAATTGGTTACGAAGTATGGGCACATTATATTAAGTTTTGACATTTTGTTTTTCTGGAACAGGAGTGTATTATTACGCAGGGCATGCAATCAATAGCCACCAGATCATGACCTCGTTCAATCGACGCCAATATGAGGAAAGGAACTGGTAGTAAATTGGTTTTTTTCTATTCTGTTCTCCTTCCTCTAATATTAGGAACTCGGCAATATTTACAAAGCCAGTCTTATGCTGCCTATTCTTTTATTATCCCAGAGAAAGAGACAAAATACAAATGAAAATAATATGTTCAAAACCTAGTTTTATCTATACCTAAGCACTGAGAACAACAACAACAACAACAAAACAAACAAACAAACAAACAAACAAACGTTAATCCGATTACTTAGTACCGTTTTCATTTCTCTTCTTAAAGCCTCATTAAATCTTTTACCCGACAGTCAACATTATAGCTTCGTCGATATATTAAATAAATTTCAAGTCAACGTGGAGATTGTCTTAACTTCCGTACGAAATTACGGGCAATACTCGCCATAATAAATGTGAAGTCAGCACAGAGGTCACCGTACGCTCTGTAAATCAAATTATAAGCAGGACGGCCTCATGACGCAGGGCAATAATTGCTGTCTGCACTCACTGTCCAGTCAGAGACATTGTCAACATACATGTGCCATTATACCAGCAGCACAACTAAATGAACTATTATTAAATACACGTAGTTCTGGTTGCATCGTGATCATAATTATGTCTCCGTGAAACAACGAAAATTTCAGAATGTGACCGCCAGCACTGGTCGTCCGCATTACCCTCTGAACAACTGAGACCGATAGGTACAATGTAGACATACTGGCACAGCAATACTCCTCCTTCCTTAAATAAACCCTTTGAATGTCAGTCCAATCAGACATTAAATAGTTACTCTTATAAACTGACAGGACTTGAAATGTATTTACAATCACCATGAACTCACAGCAAAATACAGAATATAATCCTAGCAGCAAAGTACAGAATATAATCCTCAAAACAGTCCCCCTTTTTCATTCATAGACTGCCAGAGACTGATATTCACATTTAATATGCTGGGAAACGCCATCTAGGTCGGAAAACTTCAATACCTACTCTCACATATCGGTAGTCCCCTGGTCATGGTACAGTAATGCTGTACACATCTGAACACATAACTAGCGTCCAAAAAAAAAACTTAACACAACAAACCAAAACAATGAGAATACAGAGCTAGGTTTCTGGATGAATTCTTCCGCTGAATAGGCATATAATGGTTGCCATCATTCGCTATCCCCGTATGGAGCAGTTAAGTAAGTTTTAGCTGGAACGCAACGACTGTTTTACATATTTAATTATAGCGGCCAGATGATAAAACCAATATGTTGTTTTATGTTTGTGTGGTACGTGACAGGTTAAAAAGAATGCTTCGACTACTAACTGTTGTGATTCAGTTCCTTTGAAATTGTCCACATGCCCATAAAGCGCCCAATTCTTTTCTTCACTATCCATGCATAGCCATACCTTCGTTCATAATAATATATGGTCGTATAGCGCTCTCTGGTTTTTGTTCGCTATTCGCGCACAGCCATCACTACTTCAAACATACGCACATTAGTTCGAAATGAACGGAGGACATGGAGAAGGGGCTATTTTTACAGATCCCATAATCAAACACATTTTTGTCTGTACGCTGATAGCGAACGACCGCGACGATAACACAGGTGAAGAAAACGGTTAATCGTGTCTGGAAATAGGAAACAGAGCAAAATGCGTCATTTTTCGATCACCTAAACGCCTTCTATACTGCAAACAGTGTATTTTGAAGCTTGAGTTTTCCCTTTTCTGGTGCTGTACTGTGCTAAGACCCTTTGCGTGCACATCATTCTATGCGTGGACATTCGCGCTCTAATATATAAAGTATATTTTTTTTTCTTTGAACAAAATTAATTGCTTTTATCTTATATCTGGTTTGCTATAAAAACGACACTGAGATCTAGGAAGAAATCAAGGAATATTATGTCGATGGCCCTCTAGTTGCTTGACCTTTTAAATGTCGGTAAAATGCTAGCTTGTTAAGATTTCTATGATGACATTAACAATCATATTTCTGACAGGATAGTTGACGTCTTAAGCGGTAGTAATCAGATGAGTACCAAGGTATTACATTGCATGCAGTATGAAAAGAATTCTTGTGCAAAGTATGATGAGCGAGCTTTTGAACAGTTCTGTCTCAATTGGGATCGTCATACCCAAAGAGTTACGTGTCTTCTCCTAGGAAGGATTCGAAAATTAGCATTTCTATTTTTTTTTAATGACTCAACGGCCTCCTGGCTTCTTGGGTAAGGGCGCCCGACATCTAGCCTTCCAAATAAATTTCGGAGGTCCCGGGTGCCTGCTATGATGATAAAGAACCCTGGGCAGTAAAAAATCGGATGAAGAATAGGCACAGATAAAATCTTCCAAATTCCTTACTTCTACCAACAAAAAATCTTCTGGACAGGTAGATAGAGCAGGGACAATCTATTTTCTTATCATTCAAAACCAGCATACGTTTAAAAATAAACTAAAATAAAAAATCTGTCCCACAACACGTCTAGGGTTAATGTACATTTTTCATGCACTGAATAGTGGACCATGTATTACAGTTTACACATCAACCTTCCGGTCATAGCTAAAATAATAATAATTGTAGGCAACGGTAGTCAATCCGGTGTTTAAATTACTCGCTGACTGGGATGTACATAATGAACAAAATAAAAATGACGAGACTTAAAAGAGCAGAGAGAGAGAGAGAGTGAGAGAGAAGAGAGAAGGGGAAGGAGAAAGAGAGAGAGAGAGAGAGAGAGAGAGAAGGGGGGGGGGGAAGAGCACTAATTTTGGGCTCGTTTTCCAATTTACGATCCATGAATTCTGGCAGTTCCCTTTTAAATGTGGAGAAAAACTGCCAAGTAGCCTGCCGTTTAATATTACTAAACTATTTCACGCACCGGCTGACAACAAGGTCAAACACAAAGACCAACAAAAATAAAATAGTGGCTTCTACTAAACGTTTGGGCACATATCAAATACGTCGTTTATAATAATATACATTATATTCAATATTAATTCGTAGATATAGAAATATACAGGCTTTGTGATAAATCCAAAAACATAATTTCAGAACTTGTCACCCATTAAATACAAAACAAAACAATAAAAAAAAAAAAAAAAAAAGTATGTGGGCTTGATGTAACGTGTCACATGAAAAAGGGCCTATGTGTTTTTCCCTGAACTGCGACAGAATTGTAATACAAGCTGGTGACAGGAGGGGCTTCAAATTCACATCAACAGTGATGAGGGTGGTGTTATTAAAAAGTATGCTATGCATGCCACACCAAATGAGTAGCCGTAGATGCATTTCTTGCTATTCGTTTACAAGTACATATTATATAATGGTACAGAGTGTATGAAATGATTAACAGGTTGGTTCCAGATACTCAATAACCATTTCTTCTTGTTTAGCTATGCCAGTCAATCAACCGATCGATCGATCGATCAAATAATGAAATAAATAGACAAAAATAAATAAATAATTAAACAACTACACAACTAATAAACAAAAAAAAATAGATAATAAATAAATAAATAAATAAATAAATAAATGGATGAACATTTTTAAAAATATAAAAAAATAAGTAAACAAATAAATAAACAAATAAAAGATTGCTTATGCACACTTAGTACGTTCTCTGGCTTATCTCTCATTTGGAGGCTAGAACAAACACAAACAGGAAAATAACAACAATAATACCAATAACTACAAGAACATCAACAATCATCGACACACCCTGACAAGTACATGTACTACACGTCCAGTGGCTTAATCTCACGACAGCAAGACACACTAGCAGCTGTACACACCGACACAAAGGACAAGCCACAGCAACCACTTACGGTTTAAAATTCCTCCCGCTGGAATTCCAGAGTATAAATCCGACCCAGACTCAGAAGCCTGAAAAGACAGAAAAGTGAAACCTTCTGCTAAAAATGTGATTTGCCGCAAATAATAATAATAATAATAACAATAATAATAATAATAATAATAATAATAATATCATCCTCATCCTCATGAAGTACAGCAGTCATAACAACGAGACTGTGAATGACAAAGCATAGAAAAATACAGGACAAAGGGGTGGGTTTGGGGGGGGGGGGGGGGGGAGAGGAAAGAGAATGAGGAAGTCCGTATGTGTGTGAGTGAACGAGAGAGAGAGGAAAGAGAGAGAGAGAAAAAGGGACATTAAAGTGGCTATTTCCAAACGTTGTACATGATATTGATCGGTGCGGTGAAGTGATGCTGAAAATATTTTCTCTCTCTCTCTCTCTCTCCCTCCCTCTCTCTCTCTCTGTCTTTTTTTTTTTTTTTTGTATGCCTTTACCGCCTGGTTAACCAACGAGGTTCGCCCGCCGCATGACGTAGGAGACAAGAGGTAGACAGAGAGACGGAAGAAGAAAGACCCTAAAGAGTGAAAAGAGAGAGCGAGAGGCAGAGAGAGAGAGTGTGAGAGAGAAAGAAAGAGAGCAATTATCTCATCAAACTCGGATCTTCATGCCACTCGCCGCTTCATAAAAAAAAATCTCAACTCCACACGATTTTCACGGAGGCCAACTTCATGACGGTCAATCAGCAAGTCATAACGACCTTTCAAAAGCCAAGGCTTCTGTGGTGGTTTCTCCCGGGTGCAGAGACCGACAAACTCGGCAGGACTGTCTAAT
This sequence comes from Peronia peronii, assembly GCA_039654565.1. NCBI lineage: Eukaryota > Metazoa > Mollusca > Gastropoda > Systellommatophora > Onchidiidae > Peronia > Peronia peronii. The sequence goes on from JBCEWB010641499.1 coordinate 9,301, forward strand.
GACCCTCGATACAAGTGACACCTGGAGCCTTGCTTTTCATTTCACGACTTTTTCTTCTTTGTTCGTTTTTTCCCCCTTTTTTTCCTTTCATTTCTTTTCTTGTCTTAACTCTCCATTTCCTGTCTTGTCTTGTCTTTGTTGTATGTGAGCCTTTGATTTTGTAAAGCTGATTTAATAGGGTCCGTTATCTCGTTAATGTCATCTCGTCCTTGCTTCACCTTCTTAACTTACTTTGGATTTATTTATTTATTTGTTTAATTATTTTAATATGAATTAATTTATTTATTTATTCATATTTTTTTTATTAATTAATTTATACAATTGTTTGCCTAATAATTTATTCTTTTATTTATTATGTATTTATTTATCTCTTTAGTGTTCCGTTATATATGCATTCATTTTCAAACATTCTGTTTTCAATGCACGCTAAACCTGAAAAATCATGCTACCTTAATTTCTCTCTCTCTCTCTCTCTCTCTCTGTCTCCCACTCCTCGTCTCTCCCCTCGCGGCCTCCCTGTCTCTTGCCTTTTTTTTCCTCCTTCGATTTCATCCATCACTTTCCTGTGTACTGACGATTACCTTCTGTCCCGCTTTCTTTCTTCTCTTCTTCTTGACGTGTAAACGTATCTTACCGTATTTGACACAATACAGCCGTAATCGTGCAGATGTGTCGTTAAATCCCAACACAACAGAACACCTATTGAGGACTACGTAGCACTGCGTAACAAACACAAGGCAGATGACAGGCGGATGGAGCATACACTGTTCCTAGGCCTTATTCGAGGCTAAAAGAAAAAAAAAAAATTTTTTTTTTCTTTCTCTTTCTCTATGGCGCCACTTGGTTCGTGAGCAACCATTGAAACCTAGTATTTTCCTTACTATTTTCCTTCTTCTTGAACGAAGAGGACAACAAACGGAAGCCCACTGCTTCTAGTAATAGTCTTGCACTTCGAGTTTTACGTATAACGCTCCCTGCCCTATCCACAATGCTAGGCTTGGGCTGCCCAGTCCGTCATTGTCTCAAGAATCAGAACCAAGAAGAAAGTTTTTAAAAAAAAACAAAAAAACAACAGAAGTCCATGATTTCAGCGATACCAAAACATAGAAAATGAATCTGACCATTTAGTACATTTGCACTGCCACTTCTCACTTGCTATTTTCTGACAGGTCTAGTACCATTTGCACAACTGACAGTTAGTATTGTCTGATAAGTCTAGTACCATTTGCACTGCCACTTCTCACTTAGTATTTTCTAACAGGTCTAGTATCATGCCCACTGCTGTCACTTCTCACTTGGTATTTGAACAGCCACTTCTCGCTTGATATTTTCTGACAGGTCTAGTACCATTTGCACTACTGTCACTTCTCACTTGGTATTTGCACGGCCACTTCTTCTTTGGTATATTCTGACAGGTTGTGAACATCTTACAGGAAGAAGAGACAGCGGACAAACCGGCCTTTTATTTCTTCGTATTAAATATTTCCCCAGATTTTTAATACAACCCTCTTGTATCACTTCAGTCCCTACAAACTGAGATTTGCTTCCTATTTGTGTTTAAAACAGAGATGCAAAACTCAATCCCGATTTCCTCCAAACAGAGATTTTCACGGAAAAAGAATTTGGTCAAAGTACATAAGGAGTGAGGAAAGGCCGTGGGGGAGGGGGGGGAGGATGAGTGGACAAAAGGGCGGAGGGAAGAGGGGAAGGGAGGGGGGATGAAGGGAAACAAAAACAAAAGCAGCAACAACAACAGCAAAAACCAAAAAGAGATTATTATCATCGTGAACAACAACAACAGCAACAACTCAAGAGGGCAGGAAGTGGGTAATGAGTGTAGTTTGAAGAGCAGACCAAGAATGAGTCATTGCAGTCCAGTGCAGGATCTCAAAGACATTTAAAAAAAAAAAACAACTCGTGGCTTTGCAGTGAACGCATCTCGCCTACCACTTGACAGGGCTGTATCTATGGGGTAATTCGTCTAGGGCTGTCAAGTAGGAAGGCCCGGTCAGGATCGATTCTCCCATGGACTCGCTTGCGAGTCAAAGACGCTTTTCTGAGAATTGCCTCTCTTATAAAAAGTAAAAAAAAAAGTATGCGGGAGGGATGAAGAACTAAAGCTATATAAAAAAAAAAAGGGGGGGGGGGAGGGGAAGGGACGGGGGGAGAAGAGAGGGTAAAGAGAAGCTCAACAGTAACAAAACTTGCCAAGGAATTTTCATCTGGATGGATGCATGGATGGTGGATGGATGGATGGATGGATGGATGGATGGATGGATGGATGGAAGGATGGATGGAAGGATGGATGCATGGATGGATGGATGCATGGATGGTGGATGGATGGATGGATGGATGGATGGATGGAAGGAAGGATGGATGGATGGATGGACAGACGGACGGACAGACGGACGGACAGACGGACGGACGGATGGATGGATGGATGGACAGATGGATGGATGGATGGATGCATGAATGGATGGATGCATGGATGGATGGATGGTGAATGTTAATAACTGGATAGCTGACTTTCAGAATAGATAAGACATAATGCTAAGTGATGTACAATCACATAAATTATATATATACACTGACTAAATTGTTACAAACTTACAAGAACTAGGCAGACCCAAAAAGGCGTCTGTTCATTTAGGTTTTATTTTGCCTCTTAAGAGGGAAAGCATCAATCACTGAAACAAACCTATATCGCTTTACTGCAAAGAATACATTCGATACTGAGGGCTGGGAGTCAGTAAGACAGTATCGTTTCAAATGGGGAGATTGAACTATGACCTCAGCACATGATTGCTCGGGCTATGTTTTTTACAGCTCATCATGTGACAAGTGTTAGGGATACGGCACTTGATGTGACTGGAGAATACTGAGCTGTGGGCGAGTGGAGGGTGTTCTGGAGAGATAGGCTAGGCTAAGCTATGATAGGGAGCTCGGTGAATGGCGGACTGAAGAGATCGAGACAGTCAGTGTGGAGTGGGGAGTGAGTGATGGGAGACTGGAAACATGAAGTGGTTGGAGAGAAGAGGGGGAAATTTCATTTTAGGTGAGGACTTGGAGAGGGCGCATAGTATTGTAAAACGGTCCAATATAATGTGATGTGGATTGTGTAAAAGAGTGCTGGGTGAACTGTAAAGGGAGGAAGACGATGCCTTTGGGATGAATGCATGGATGGATGGATCAGACGGCCATAGATGTATGAATGGATCGACGGATAGGTGGATAAGTGCACCATAAATACAGGAAAGGAAAAAATTGACCAGCATGTGGATGAAAACAGAAAACGGAACTTGTGAAGATGAAAAGATTTACAAATGACTCAAATGAGGCAGTACACGTACCTTTAGAAAGGGTGAGCAGAAGAATAAAATGGAATACATGTACATCAATGGACAAAATGAAAGGCGGACTGGTTAGAATCCAGACAGATTGATCTACACTGAAGGACAGATTGTTTTATGTTTGGATGAAAAAAGGGAAGAAGACAAACAAACAACAACCAAGAAGAAAGAAACACAAACACGCACACAAAGACAAAGCAGTGCAAAATACAGAAGTGACATGTGCAAAACCTCGCGGAAGGACGAGATAAACGGAACGAATGGAGCTGATTTAATGTCATTAACCAGTATTATCGAAGAGAAGAATACACATGTGAAGGTCCATTCCTTGACAGAATAGTAACTGGTAATGGGGAAATAATAGAGGCGGATGCCAGAAAGTGACGCTGTGAAATGCCACTTAATATATATATATATTTTTTTAAAACCCAGAAACAAAAATGTTAATGAACGCGGACGGAAACAAGGCTTCAAGACCGGCCAACTACGCAAATGCTCTCATTTGGGAGTAGAAAGCGATGGTGACCAGTGTGACATTGCAGGAATGTACTCAGTGGCATGTCACAATGACTTTGTGATACACGGATAGGAGTGAGTGAGTGAATGAAAGAGTGAATGAGTGAGCGAATGAGTGAGTGAATGAAATGAGTGGACACGTTGATGAATGCATCAACTGAGTGAGCGTGTAGGGGCCATTAGACCATACAGAGGTTCTATGCAGCAAATGAATGCACACTGCCATTTCCTGAAGAAAAAAAACAAACAACAAAAAACGCTTCCATTCATGGCCAGAGTGACTTTACGGGGCAATACAAGATGACAAATTATGATTCACGTACAAGATGATTGACACTGGGGTGAGTGAGTGAGTGAGTGAGTGAGTGAGTGCATAGATGTCAACAGAAAATACAGAGCCTTTAATCTACACAGCGCT